>JAOUQT010062603.1:0-10488 GCA_025769995.1 Xyliphius kryptos
ACACACACTACTGAGCCTCATTTGAACTTGTCTTGAGGAATTTCCACTGAAGTTGGATCAACCGGTCATTTGATTTTCCACTTTGCTTTTGATTATGATTTCAAATCCAGACCTCCAAGGGATAATCATTTTGATTTATATTTTGATCATTTTATGTTATTTTGTTCTCAACGCATTCCACTATCTACTAATTTACCTTGAATCCATGTGTTTGGGATGTGGAAGGAAACTAAATAACCCGGAGGAAAACCACGCAGACACGGGGAGAACATGGAAACAGATTGGGATTCTAATCTAATATTGCAGCCTCAATTTAACATTTTGCTTTTATCTTAGCAGAAAGCGTTTGTAACTAGACCACAGCGAGCGACCGTATCAGAAAAGATATTACATTTACCTAACTCATAATGTCATTAGGATTCCTCCATTGTAATTTAATTTTGGGTCAAATAAAGCGTAGTTAAAAATTTAAAAAGTCTACCTCGTATCTCTCAAATAATTTCTCAAAGTGGTTGTGGTGCATAGTGGATTTATCTTTCAGATAAATTAAAGGGCAAGTCTTAACTGAGTTTGCAAAACCTTCATTGCAACTTTGAAAATAAACTAAGCCTTTTTCATTTAAGCATTGCAAACAAAAACTTGTTTGTTCCTTAGCGTTCCAATTGTTGATGTATATATTGTACTAGAACCCAAGCCTCCCAGACCCCATTCATCAAATCCAACAAATTTCTGTATATGAATGGAGTAGATGACCTACCAGAATAATAACATGTAAATGTGTGCATGAGTAAATGTGTTGATGTTTCTTGCATGAAACTGAAAGAAATTACCATTTAAGACAATTAAAACAAAATACTGGAGAAACATTCAGATTCTGGAACTTTGGCAAAATCCTCAGATGAATTCTGAAACACCTGGAGGCACATAGTGTATGTACACTGGACATACATATGCCAGTTTAAACACAAAGCACTAAAATAAAAAAATTACTCAGGACAGGATATGCTTCGGGAAGCAAAATGTTCTTTTTACTTCAACTTTGTTCCTGAATGAAGAACCTGCATATTCCAACTGAACGGAGACTCTGATCTCATGTGAGAGTCTTTGTCTTCCATCATAATGCTGGAGTATTGTAGACATTAGGAAAACACAGTAAAAGTGAGAGGCTTTACAATGAAAAAAATTCTTTGCAGCAGTAAACAGGTCTAAGAAGCCATAGTAATAAACTACTCTGTGCTCTGAAATCTCAGGAAAAAACAAACCTTGACTAACTTCTGCTAGTAATTAATGGACTTATATTAAGATTGATATTCGATTCGTATATAAATACGTTTGGCCACTAAGTATAAGTTGTTAAATTGCATTAAAATCCCTAGTTTCTTTTTCTTTTTTTTCTTTTAAAGCACTGCTCGCATAACTGTGTGTGTGGCCTAACTAAATCATATGGTCCGTGTTAGAATATAGATCATTATTAAGTGTTTAAAAGAACACCTTCTATTCAAATAAATGCATTATAATATCATTCTCTGAATTCTTTGGAAACGAACAAAGTTTCTGTTTCTATATTTTACAAACCTCATTTGGGTGGTAGTTACACTCTTCACAGGAATTCCAGACAGGAAAATCAGAGGAGTGATTTATTGAGATGTACTATGTGCTTCATCAGGGGAAAGAAAAATGTTCTCCTAATGATTAAGTGTTCTGAATTTAAGAGCCAGCTTTGGGTATGTGAATTATCAGAACTCAAGGACAGCGAGTCATGTGGAGTGGCAAACTGTTGCCAGATTTGTGGAGTAACATAATACATGGAATGACATTGCATAGATTAAACATTAAAAAGGCAACTTATACAGTTAAATATGTAATCACGTTAGAAACTAGTAAATTACAGATCAGCAGAATGCAACATTTTTTAAGTCATTTTAAAAGTGTATACTGGAAAATTGCATGTAGCTTAAGGTATGTATTATGCAAGACCAAATTTGATCTAACAAAAAATATTTCAAATTTATAGTATTTACCTTTATTCAATAGAAACATGGTGAAAAGACCTTTAGCATGCAGTTTACAAGTGGAAATTCAGTTGTAGGATTGTGGTACCAGCCATGAGAATTTAAAGGTTCTGGTTCGATTCTCAGTCCCACCAAGTACTATGGCTGAAGTTTATGGCATCAGAAAGGGTCCAAAAGTTTTGAGAACTTAAAAACAGAATCCGTGAGCAAAAAATGTCAGTTTCTTCATTGCACATTTTTTTATTTGCGCTTCTCATTTTTTCGCCTGCACTTCTCGCTATGGGCGGGCTCTAGACCGTAATTGGCTTCTCGAGACAAGTTCAACCCTACCAGCCATGCTACACATCCGGCAATGTCAGCGAATATGCGCCAAACGTGTTTTCTTTTTGAAAAATGAGTTGAGAGTTTGTTTACTTCTATCAGCTGTTTTTATTTTCATAATTTTTTTACAGTCACACTTTTTAAAATGTGTTAATCCACAATTTGTCATAGTGTAGCATGGCTGGGTGGGCTGGACTTATCTAGAGCAGCCAATTACTGTCTAGATCCCGTTAAAACAGGCCCAAATCCAAAAATCGAACGTGAGAAATTTTTAGAAGTGAGGGGGCGATAGAGAGAAGCGCAGGCAAAAAAAATGAGAAGCACCAATGAAAAAATAAAAAGAGCAAGTGAAAAAATGTGCAACAATGGAAATAGACATTTTTTGCCAAAACTTTGTCAAGTTGTCAAAACTTTTGGACCCCTTTTGACGCCATAGAAGTGCCCTTGGGCAAGGTACCTAACCCCAATTGCTCCATGGGCACCATGTACAGGGCTGCCTACCACACCGGGCACGTGTGCTTACTTCACACAATGTGTGTGTTTCACTACACCAATGGGTTAAATGTACAGGACAAATTCCTCTGTGCATGAACCACTAAAGGCAAAATAGATAATTTTGTCACTTTATAAATCAAAAGCCGTTTTTTTTTCCATTTATTATCTTCCACTTGATACACCTCTTGTGTTGCGGGTGGGGGGGGGGAGGGTCGCCATGCCCACTCAGGGGAAAACATTTTGGGTGATAAGCGATACATCCAGGACAGAGCGCTGGGCACACACTCATACTTTACACGCAATACTGGAAGTGTTGTCTGTATTGATAGTTATCATTAGCTATTTGTTTCAGCTGTGTTTCTGTTTAATTAAATTAGATTAATTCATCCTAGTTCATGTGCAAGACTACTAACTATTTACCTAAGACATTGAATTGAGTTATTGGTGCACAATAGGGTGGTCACACCAAGTACTTATAGCACTGATTCACATATAACTTACTTAAGCCACTCGAAGATTATAAAAATGGTTTATTCTTCCCAGTAATTAAATAACTGAGTCTCATATTTTTGTATAATAAAATACAAATTCCAAAGTGTTTACTCTTTTCAAGTACCCCTGTAGTTTACTAGAATATTTCTGTAATTATCACAAAAAATTGCAATACAATGACAGAATTATCAATAAGGAAAATCAGACTGCGGAGTCTAAATGTTGTAGTATTATGAGTCTAGTGTGCAATGACATCATATCTATTAGAATATCAAAGCAAAGAATAGAGCAGGTCTGCAGCTTCGCCAGCATAGGTTTAAACACACAAACCTGAAGGCATGGGCAGCATAATATGACTACAATTACATTAATTTATTAAAAAATTACCATCAAACAGAAACAAACAATTTACTAGGTTTATTAAACAATAAATAACTGTCAACATCATGCAACTGGTTACCAACGACAGTTCTTGGGTCAAGAAACAGTGTGGAATTTTGACTGGAAAATATATTAGAAGGAATTTTATACTGCATACACGTTCTTAAAGTAACACATTGAACCTCATTGGGCCTTAAAAACCACAGCAATTTAATGCATGGATTCCACTAGGTGTGGACGGGCTTGCTTTTCAAGGTGCAAGCTGCAAGTGAGATGGTGTGGGAACAATGTGCTCTAAAAAGCCCACGCTCATGGTGAGGATCTGGGGAATATATAGACCAGGAAAGCTGAGAAAGTATGGGTCATATTATTGAAAATAATCCATGACTGTACAACACATGTGGCATGGTCATTGTACTGTTGAAAGTGTCCTTTAACTTTGGGGTTAACCGCCGTCATGAAGGAATGACATGTTGACCACAATGCTTAGGTAAGCCCAGCTGTCTAAACATCTGACCACTGGTTTTAGATGACCCAAGGTGTGCCAAGAAAACATTCTTGACACCATTACCACATGTCCACTAGCCTGACACCAGACAGGTTCATGGATTCATGCTTCTTGTGTCCATTTGGACCCTCTCATGGTGTGGAAGATTAGGAAGAATTAATCTCACACAACAATGTTTTTCCATTACTCATTGATTCATTTTTGTGTTCATTTGCCCGTCATTTATCTTTGTTTCCATTAGACAGAAATGACTCTTGAAGTTGCATTTGGACAGGTTACCCAGTTTGGTTGACCGTGCTGCTCATATTCCAGATTCCAGATTCCCGTTTTTTTTTTTTTTAAATCACATTTTTTACATTATAGTCTCAAATCCATTGCTCCACAAAACACACAACTTCGACAATGGCTTTAATATATTGGCTCTAGGTCATCTAGATCAGTTGTTGGGCCTGGGATCTACTTTTTACAGTGGACAAGTCATTGTGATCTATAAGGATTTATCTTTTTTAAAAACTTTGTTTAAAGCTTTTTACATACATCATATTATTAGCAATACAACCCACAACCCACTAAAAACAAACTATTATTCTGATGATTTGCACTAAATAATGTCAGCCAGGTGTGAGGAGTCTGAACAGTAGCTGCTGATGTCAATTCTCAAACAAACTTCCTTTCATGTAAGGAAAAGCCTGATTGGTTGAGCATTAAAAATGCTGTCAATATGTAGCACATTTTTTTATGGTTGGATACTTTTTTCATCCAGCAAGTTCCAAAACTGCCCAACAGAGGCCCTTGACTTTATTCGAATGCCTTTTTGCAAGAAAAAAAAATTGTCTTCCATACAATCTGTGTTACAGAGTATGAAGCAGGAGATCTGAATCCTCTCCTTCAGCTTCTTTCATGTATGCTCGAAACAGCCATCTCTACAGAGGTCTTGCCAGAATCGAATAAGCAATTTTCATCCGTTACTTTGGGTGTATTCCACTTTGGGTGAGCTCATTTTACCATGGCACAATTGTGGCAGGGAGGTGTGGCCGTGCACAGTTTTGGGAATGGTTTGTTTACGCTCAATCTGTGCACTGTGCGATTCACGTATTGATTCCCAAAGGGTAATTCAGTGCAACCTGTAGCTGTTTCATATTGCACAGTATAGCGCCAATTGCAAGTATAGCACCAATAAACAGGCCTCATTCAATGACAACCATAGAATCTAATTTCCCTATTTGAATGTAGAACTACAGTATAGCTAAAGTCAGTTTATGTAAACACACACACAGTCTGGATAATGTGATTAATTTTGGCAAAGACAAAGATATTTTATCTTCTTTCCTTAGCTGTGTATAAAATTTGTTCTTTTCTTTCTTTCTGGTACAGCGTGAAGGTTTCAATTCAAATATGTTTAATTGTATCATACAGAGATTTAGATAAGTGAGATGTGAATAACAAATAATAGAGGGGACTCTGCCATTTCTCTCTAAGACATTAATTCTTGGCTCCGGGACATTTGGAACACACACAGTGAACCAGGAGGTGCTCCTCTCCTCTGGGGTGTGTCTATGTTTTGACAGGACATGATCACTAGCAATGTGAGGAGCACATAACAATGCAAAAGGGCAACAATTTCAGACAAAAGGTCCATCTGTACAAACAATACCTTAAAAGGGAGTCTTTATTTTTCATATCCATTTGCCAAAATGGCAGTAAGTAATGAATATAAAATTGACAGAGAGTGCATAGATAGAGGTGAGAACTAGTATGAAGTATGAATACTTTATTTATTCATTGTTCATTACTTGAGTATACTTTTTATTTCTAACATTTTTAATAATCTTACATTTTATTCACTGTCGTTTATACTGATACCTTGTTTTAGTGTAAAGCATAGTCATGTTCAGCAACAGACAAGTTTAATCAGGACACATAACACCTAATATATGCCTGCTTTAGTGTTTTATGCCAGAACTATGTTGTCACATTGTGTAAGGTTAAATTTTTTATTTTCCGTCTTATGAAAGCAACTTGTGTGCCTTTGCCACTTTTCCGATTGTCACATCCTTCACTCTTCTTAAAGATTAAAAATCTGGTTACAATTTTTATTTCATCAACATACTGCCAGACAAGAACGTTTGCCTTTTTTGTACCCTGTCTTTAAAGCTGAAGAAATGAACAGTCTATCTTTTTTCTTCTTTGAGGAATGTCTGCAATGCTTTGCAGGAATCCCATCTTGTTGACTTGGGTGTAGGATAAAAGGTCCAGCTTCTCTGTTCTCCCTGTAGATCTTAAATGTGATTAGATGGCCTCAATGTGATCAGATGGACAGGGCCTAAGACAGATTATGTGCTCGAATGCTTATATTATTTTGAATTGATGTGGGAAAAAATTGGACCAGGCAAAAAGTATCATCCACATGTAGTTCAACTCTTGGAACAACCAAAGATAGCACCAAATATTGCCTGGACTGATCAGCTATTTAGCTCTGAACATAGAAACACACATCCAAGTAAGCAGAGCTTTCATTAAACCACTAGCTGACCAGCAGCAAAGCATACGCCGCATAATTGAGCCCTTCCCCAGTTTAATGTTACAGGTCTTTTGCCTTGCCACTATAAACTATAGAGGTATTCATATAGTCAGCGTATTGTTGAGCAAAATGTATAACTATGCTTCAGTGACTGAGAATAATAGATATTTTATTGATTATATTATATAGATATATTATATTAAACTATGCCAATGTTGGCAAGCGAAGGTCACAGCCATGTTGCGAAGTTAGAGAGCAACATTTTTGTTGATTACATTTTTTCAGAAATATAGGACTAATAAAAAACAGTTACCTGATACAGGAATTTGTATAACATTGAAGAAAATGTTTCATGCGACGCATGGTAGGAAATAAAAGGGGTTGGGGCTTCATTAAGGAAAAATGGGGTGGGGCTCCATCCCATGTATCCCAATCGGGATTTAGTACTTCAAATATATAGATACTCTGAATGATAATCTAACTCCTAGTCAGAATGTGAATCGTGGCTAGAGCAGGATATAATTAATCTGATGACCATGACATAAACTAGAATTAAATGCAACACTTTATGATTTGTTTAGTTTGGAAGAAATGTGTTACAAAATCTGCAAATTAATTATTCAGCGTATTAAAGAATGAAATGAAATGCAGAGCAGGTGATAATCATCAAACAAAAAGCAGATAGACCAAATAGTAGAGGAAACAGAAATAACCCTAAGCACCTGGGAAGTGTTTGATTTAGTCAGGTTGATGTCTTATCCATCACAGAGACAGCTCCTGAAGTGCAGAACCACAAAACGAGTTTCAATACAATCTAAAGAACAAGCTCCACAATGTCTTAAAGTCAGCAAATCTAGTTGCTGGTCAGAGTTTGAGGTTTTGTCCCTGGTCGGGATGATGACCATCAAGTAAGTTGTGTAGTGCAGATGGCAGAAACCCAAAAAAGCAGGCCAGTGAATTGCGATGACAGTAGTATCATCAGAAGTAAGAAGGTGTGCTATAGAGAGTGAGAAGAAATGCACTTACAGGGTAACCTAGATCATCTACTGTGAAGGCCACAAACTCAAGAATAAAAATGTCAGCAGTCATCCGAATAACAAGGTTTACTGGGACAGTGGTGACTTCAGTGACAAAAATGTCTAATAGAATAGTTACAGGCTTGGAAACAGAAAGGGTATCCATGACAGCACCTTCATTTAAGGAAAGGTCCACAACTGCATGGAGGTTTCAGCTGTAACTGTTCACTAAAACAGTGTTTTCAGGAAATTGAAAGGCCACACTTTCAATAACCTTAGAATGAAACAGATCAACAACCACTGGACAGGATGGTCTGTGACCACATGTGCCAGGAAACATCCTGGACTTGTTAACAAAGATGGGTGGTGGTGTTGGAAGAAAGTGTCAGCTGGTCATGTGTTTGAGTATATTTAGAAAGACACCTCACACTTGTGGTGCTATGAAGCCTGAAGAAAACACACAGGTGATATGAACAAGATGGTACAAAACCCAAACAGGAAATAAAAGAACACAAAGCACAGAGCAAGAATAGAACAGAATAGCTAGGAGCTACACAATTGAAGCACAAGAGCTGCAATGCAGAACATGCAATATCAAGATAGTTAAACTACTAAACTACTGACTTGTGGTGTTCTTATTTGTAAGTTGCTTTGAATAAAGTGTTTGCGAATTGACTAAATGTAAATGTAGGGAGGTCATTCAGGCACGTGGAGGCCACACACACTACTGAGCCTCATTTAAACTTGTCTTGAGGAATTTCCACTGAAGTTAAATCAGCCTGTCATTTGATTTTCCATTTCGATTTTGAGTAGGATTTCAAATCCAGACCTCCATCGGATAATCATTTTGATTTAATTTTAATCGTTTTTATGTAATTTTGTTCTTAATGCATTCCACTATCTACTACATAAAGATTTGTAACTGAAATATTTTATTTATTGAGATCTAGGATGTGTTATTTTAGTGTTCCCTTTATTTATTTGAGCAGTCTACATACAGGACAGCCATTTCTTTTGGATTTGTTTCCATGAATACACATATTCAAAAGAAAACAGTCGTTTCTGTGTCTTATTTATTACATTTCTCCTCAAAAATAGATTTCACGTTTTAACATGACACACACACACATATAGTATAGTGCTTTATAGTGTATAGTATGTCATTAGGCCCTAATCAGGCCTTGCTATCAACTTAATTGGGTCTCATGCCGAGATTGCTGAGTTGGGTCTATTTTAAATTGTGGTCAGACAAGACATGGTCAGTGCGACTATTTAAAGGGGATTGAAATTGGACTTGGCATTCTGAATAGAGTTAATTTCATAGAATTTAAAATTAAGAAACTGGGAGTAGGTGTATCAATATAGCCTTTGTTGCAAAGGGTGTAGCAGAAGAGAGAAGGCTTACTAGTGCAGAGTCCACAAAGATGGCTGTCTTAGTTCAAGGGATGTTTGCTTTTACCAGAGTAATTTAAAAAGTTCATGCACACTGATAGATTAAATCCATATGTGCTTGTTTAACGTCACCTTATAACCAATGGGCATTAATATAAGAGTTGGTTTTCCTCAAGCTAACGTAAAAACCAATATTTTCGGCAATTTTAAACTATATGATAGACTCGAATCCCTTTAACATCAAGAGAAATATCGTGGTTGAAAATTGTTGACAGACACTGGTTTGACTGGAAGCTTTTTTTCTGGTTAGTCATGTAATCTACGCTGGTTTTTAAAGTGAACATTGATTGTTGAGTAAGGGGACACTGGAGTAGTTCTCATCAAAAAAAGGCTCGCTATTTATATTATTCGGTATTTCCATTTAGGGCGGCATGGTGGCTTGGTGGTTAGCACGTTCACCTTTCATCTCTGGGGATTCCCGGTTCGTATCCCGATCTGGGTGGAGTTTCCATGTTCACCCCATGTCCACATAGGTCTCCTCCAGGTTCTCTAAATTGTCCCACATAGTGTGTTTTGTGTGTGTGTGAGTGAGCATTTGCCCAGCAATACATTGGCGCCCTGTCCTTGGTGTCTCCGCCCGGCACTTGAAACTCCTCCCCTCAACCCTAGTAAAGGATTAATCATTAAGACAATGAATGAATTAATGTTTTTTCAATTGTTACTGTATTTAAAATAATGTAAATCACAAATTGATTGTATATCACGCATTAATATGAAGCAATGTATTACTGTCAATAATGACACCAGATAGAGTTAAAACAATAAATAATTGCTCTGTATTATCCAACCTCATGTTTAATTTTCTAAATTAAGTGCTTGATATATAACAGTGTGGTTGTTACTGGGTACTGCATGACAAAAATTAATGTCATGTGATGTTTACATATTAAGTACCCGTACCACAACAAACTGAAAAATACAGCAGGAGGCATGCTACTCTTAATACTGCGCAATTACATCCACATTTACCTCAGAGATCAAGCACACCCTACCAAAAATAAAGAAAGAGACAAAGAATTAAAGGGTGCTTACCAATTTGGTCCTTAGCTGCACTTAGCTTAAACTGCACTCACATCAGCAGTTGGCAGGTGGCTTACCACTCTTTGTCTCCGCTTCCTTTTAGCAGGTCAACAAGAATAAATGCCCCCTGCCCGAACAGTAGGGGTATGGCGGTGTGCGTACAAGTCTTCCCGGCACAAATGAATAATATGTTAGTGTGACGCGGTGGCGTTGGGGGGCGTGGCGGAGCCGCGGCGCTGATCAGGGGTGATTGGCGCACCTGAAGCGGCT
>JAOUQT010062611.1:0-20720 GCA_025769995.1 Xyliphius kryptos
ATAGTATACTTTCATTATCATATGTATATGCTAATTATATATTGGTGTTGTTTGGCATATTTCATTTGTGGTTAGGGAAATATGATACACAATTCTTTAATTGTTATATATTCTATAATTTACCTGCTCAGCTGTGATACAGTTACATGAATTGGATTGGTGGTGGTATACAGGAGTACTGCACATGGAAAGGAGTGTTTAATGTTTTCAATCGAAAGATTTTGTTGAACCAGTGCTGTGCAGAAAGAATGTCATTGACATCTGCGCTGTTTTGAGCGTGGAGTGTAGTGGCCAAAGAGGTTGGTATTGGAATACTGCTGGTTCAAACCATGAGGAACATGGGATAAGCATGGTACATTAAATCTGTTAAAAAATGATTTTCCACATTCTAATACCATACCATGGTCTGTACTGATATTGTATGTAAATCTCCCTATACCTTTCTGTATACCTCTTATATTGTTATGTAGATACACATCAAATCTGATCAGATACTGATCTTGATTATTTCACACCTATTGAGAGTACCGAAAAGTAGTTGTGGTCAAATTATACAAATCCAGAGGGAGAACCGTATCTTCACATTGTATTTTATTATAATTTTTTTTTCCTGTCTTGGAAATTACATTAATGGCGTTGTCTATGTTTAGTGTGTTTTACGATTTTAGTTAATCATTTGTTGTTTTAACTGTTATTAAATTAATATCTTTGGGGCTCCAGAAAAGCACGATCTAAATAAAACGTAATATTATTGTTATTATTATTATTATTTACTAGATTTGGTGTTTTTTTATAGTCCCTGGTGGGACATTTGACAAATGGGAAGAGTGTAATACAGGGAATAAAAAGATAGGGAGTAGTGATTTGGGTACTGTGATTGTATCAGTGATTTTATGGTGTGTGAGAGCTCACATGCTGAATTTATGTATTTGCAAACGTGGGATTTACAGATGATGCAATTTTCTGTAAACAATAGTGTGTATAGAGTAACATAATAAATAATTTACAAACTTTGTCCCCCAGCATTCCTCTTACTGCTCTCACACTATTAAAACTATCCACAATCACTATAGAGAGTGGAGGTAGTTAATTGCGCAAAGCCTCTGAGAAGCACATGAGATTTGTTATTCACAAATTTGTTTAGGGATCATGAGGAATCACTTTCCTAGATATTTAAAAAATTGCCCCAAATTGTTGGCCAATTGAAGGTGATTGGAATGTGTTGGGTAACATTTCATAATGGTCTAATTTTTGGTACAAGATTTTAAAAACTAATGTAGCACGATGGAAATGAATGTAGTGGCATTTCATTAAATTGTCAAGAATGAAAAAGCAAGTGTCCTCTGATATTAAAGTCCAGTGGCATTTAATCTTTTTTATGTATTGAATAATCAGCATGTAATTTCTACAGACATGGATTAAATTATTAATGGAAAAAAATAATAAATATATATGTTTTTGTCATTTGGTTGGCAGGGGTTCCAAGGTAAAACTGGTCCACCTGGTCCTGGAGGTGTCGTTGGTCCTCAGGTACTGTTTTTTCCTCTTTACTGCATATGGTGGTGTTGTGTTGGAAAAGATCAAATTGTTAAAATTGTTATTTTTAATGACAGGGTCCAACTGGAGAGACTGGTCCAGTTGGAGAACGTGGGCACCCTGGACCTCCAGGACCCCCTGGAGAACAAGGTCTACCAGGGGCTGCAGGCAAGGAGGGAGCAAAGGTAAATAATGTTTCTTTTTTTTAAATGTAGATTTGAGGTCAATTTACATAAATATTAATGAATTTAAAATTGAATGTGATTGTCAGTTGTTTCCTTCAAATGGTATAAATATTGATTTAAGTGTAATTGTTCACACTGCACTAGTGAAATAGAAATCTTTTAAATGGAATGGCAAATGACAAGCTAACTGGTTTATTTGTAACGCCCAAAACGGACCCATGAATAATGTCATTACGATAGTAAAGACACATTGACACGCTACGAATCAAGATTTTTTTGTGGTTAATAGCTTGCTAAATATGAATAAAATAAAGCCCCTTCATTGATCTTCTTAGTGGTTGTGAAGAGTATATAAATCTCCGCAGGAAGTCATGGTCATGGTCGTGTAATCAAAGCAGCAGTGTGACACATTAATTGTCTTGATCATGCCGATCAAGCAACCTGTTCATCTCCATTAATCGATTAAGAGTGTTTGTGACAAGAGCTTACACATCTCAACAATTATTGAAAATAAACTAATCATAAGCATGTGTTTTCTATAGGGAGACCCAGGTCCTCAGGGTCCTGCAGGAAAAGATGGTCCACCTGGATTAAGAGGATTTCCAGGAGAGCGAGGTCTTCCAGGATCACCAGTAAGATTGTCTTTATATTTATTCTATCATATTTATAGACACACAAACGCACACACACAAACATGAATTTGCTCTTCTTTGAAGAGTTAGATAAGGAATTCTTGTGTGCTTCTTCATTAGCTTTACAAAGTTACACCGTAAATGTCCAACAGTACTCTCAAAGGACACGCGACCAATTAGTGGGACATCCCGATTAAGAAAAATATACAAAAGTGTATTCCCTTGCAGGTTTCATTATGCTAATTCAAGGACAATAAATCCATCCCATTACATTAAGCTCTTAGCTTGCTTGTTTGGCTGCACTGGCACTGTTTGTTTTAATCTGTATACTTTATGCACTGAATGAATAAAAAAAATTAAAAGGGTAACAATAAAACCCAAGAAAAAAGTTTTTTCTTGTAGCAAGTTAAGTTAAGTTGGATGGAAACAGAAGTTGAGTTGTATTATTTGACCTTTTTTAGCAGACAAAAATGCTAAAAAAAAAAAAAAAAAAAAAAAAATCATAATTTATTAATGTAATCAAATTAATCAAGCTTGGATAAAATTTAAGTAATCATAAAGAGCAGAAATGAGTTTAAGGCTAAAATTGCATGTAGAGATATAGAGGATCTTGTAACTATTAAGTCCAAAAACAATGTTAAGTGTGTATTTAGAGTAATGCAGTCCTGCTTCAGTTAAACATGTCTCATACACAGTAAAGCCAGAGCATTTAACAATAAAATGAACTGCTGTTCTGTGGTATTCCAATAAGCTGTATATAAACATCTGTACAGTAATAAAATGCAGAGAAGGCAAGGTCACTCAGTGGTTATTATACTTACGATAACTCTGATGTCCAGAATTTTATTTTATTTAAGTGCAAAACAAATTACACAATATACAAACACACTGTTAATATTTGCACTGAAAATTATGCAGATGTCATTATGGCTTTTACATGATTTACCAATATCTATTCTCTTTTGTAGGGTCCAGCAGGATTAAAAGGAGCAGAAGGTCCTCAGGGTCCACCCGGTCCTGTCGTAAGTACTTATTATAAGCTATTTTTTATCATCATATGAGATTTAAGTGATATGATTAATTACTCTAAACATGCCTGCTTTCTGTATAAAGTATATACTGTATGACCATCACAGCACAGAGAAACAAATGCTTTATTACAAATTGTTCATCTAGAAACAACCAACTAAATGTACGATATCCAATTACCTCCACTGTTACCAATAATTTGGCACAAAATACTATAAAATATGACTATTGCATCTGTGAATAAAAAAGTAATTGTCTAAGATACATTCATAGCAGCATAATCTGTTGTTCATAGCAGTGGTCTGCTAATCAGAAATAACAAACAGTGGAATGCAGTAATTTTTCAATTGGTATCCAGTAATAAGTATTATGCCCGAAGTTGATTTAACAGTATCCATCATACACAGTTACAGCATTACCAACAGATCAATTTAAATCATTAAAATATGTCAAATTCTATATACAGGTTAACTATGCATAAAGGTACAAAACTGACAGTAAAATCAGTGTTTACGATTATTTTTTAAAGTATGAAGGTACAATTTAAAAAGCTGGTTTTATATTGGAAGATTTGATTTACAATAGAAATCAACTGAAAATAAAGTCTTCACCAAATCAATATATTTACTTAAAAAAGGATAGCTTTACCTTTAGGATAATAATAACGTTTCATTGTTGAAATTATCAGAATCCACATGAAAATTGGGCATGCATGCATGCATTGACACTAATGCCACGTCTGAGCTGTATTCAATGAAAAGGTTTTTAAAAAAGCAAATTGTTATTAAGTAATTCTGAAATATGAGATGATTCCGTTCTTTTTAAACTGTTGCGGACAAGTGTGTTCAATCTGTGATTGTTTTTTTAGGACTGTAATAATATATATAAATAGCTGAAATGTCACTGAAATTACTTTTAGGCTGAGACTTGTAAGAGGGATGAAGGAGTTATATATTGATCTATATAATGATGCATTAGTATGAAGATGTTTTCAGAGCAGTGGCTAATTGAATGGGAATGAAAAAGACACAGTTGGTTGATCGTTAAGTGTGACATGGCTTCAAACTTACTTAGAATAATTAATTGTTTGATCTTTGGAACAGGGTCTGAGTCACCCTGCCATGGCTGGAAAAAAAACACTAACACTAAAAAAAAAAAAACAGTCATAATTGAGACATTTCATATTTACTGTCAATAATGGAACAGCTCGTCTTGCTTGAATTTAAAGCTTATTTTTGCATATCTTTATCCCAGGATTTGACAGTTTTCCATCATGTTTAATTTATGAATCATTGTAAAAAATCTAAATTAAGTACATGTCATGCAGGTTATAGAAATAGCAAAAGGGGTGGAATTTGACAAATTTGAATATCCAAACGTTAAATTGTTTCTAAAACAAATTTTATGTGTTTTTTGTAGACAGGGCATATTTTGTATCAGTGTTACATTTAATTGTACATCTATTAAACATTTGATTGTATAAACATGTTGGCAACATTGTAGTTTACATTCCTAACAGTTCAAATTAAGATCAGATTTCTAATGCTAGTGATTAACTCTAGGATATCTGTCTGAACCTCCTCACAGCCTTAGTATAGGATACAAGATAATGTTAATATATTTGATTGTGTAAATATGCCACAGACAATAAAGTTATAATAAACATAATAAATGACTAAACATAAAAAATAATTCATGATTCATTTCTCTTTTTTTCATGTAAACCAATCAACAAGATGCAACATGTTTTGAAGAACTTGTTAAAAGCTGTACATTGTATGGTTACTATTTCAAATATGTGTGTGCAGGGTTCACCTGGTGAAAGAGGAGCTGCTGGTACCGCTGGTCCAATTGGTTTACCTGGCCGTGGTGGGCCTCAAGGTCCCCCAGGACCAGCTGGAGAAAAAGGTGCTCCTGTAAGTTATGGCGTTTTTTAATTGCTTTAATTAGGTTTTAAACAATTAGTCGCAAAAAATAAATGTCACTCTGAATAAAATTGTTGCAGTATAAAGGAACTTTGATTTGAATTTTCCAGTGTTCTCACTGTATGAAAATCTTTTGCACATTCTTTCTGTGACTAGATACTCAAAGTTTCTTTCCTCACACCACCCAAATATGTTTTAGTGGATATAGTGAAAATGACAAGATTGTGTGTAGGGTTCACCTGGTGAAAGCGGAGCTGCTGGTACCGCTGGTCCAATTGCTCTAAGAAAGGCATCCATAAACCCTGCCTTAAAACATATTAGTGTATCATGACAATGTGTCGACCTTGATTAAGAATCAACTGAAAAAATTTGTGTGCGCTGTTGTTGTTGTTTATGTTTAGGGTGAGAAAGGGCCATCGGGTCCTGCAGGTCGTGATGGGGTACAAGGTCCAGTTGGTCTGCCTGGCCCTCCAGGACCACAAGGGCCACCTGGAGAGGATGGTGACAAGGTATATGACAAATTGCAGAACAAAAAAGGTGTTATTATTTCAGTTCTGATTATTTAAGCGTAAATTATGTCACTTTTGTGTACCTACATGATTAATTTTTAGCATAATGCACACACACCACCATCTGTGTCACATAAAAATCTTTAGTGTTATATCCCTCATTATACGTTTAAATGGATAGTTCAATTCATTAAATTCTCATTGAGAGACAAGTCATTAATCATTTAGTGATTGGGTAAATAACAAAACATTTAACACTGGGCTTAAACCTCCCCAACAAAGTTATAGATAGGGGGGGAAATGTATCACAGAATAAATAGTAAACATGTTTAATCAATTCATGTATTTACATTTAGTTTAGACATGGCATCTTAGTCTTTTTGATGATTAATCTTTCTCTCTCTCTCTGTCCACTTGTATGTTTACCTTGGAAAAATGTAATACATTCCGAATAGAGGAGATGAATCATTTTGTACATTTGTATTTTAGGGTGAAGTGGGAGAACCAGGACAGAAGGGAAGCAAAGCAGATAAAGGAGAACAGGTAAATGCAAAGACCTTGGTTTTTGTTCTAATGCTACTCTCATACAAGCAAGATTTAACTTGTGTTTTTCATAGTCGCTGTAGTGCAAAAACATTTGCAAAAAACATTTCTTAGTGATAAGCACATTCGCCACTCAGCGCTGGGGGTTCCCGGTTCGAATCCCAATCTGGGATGGAGTTTCCATGTTCTCCCTGTGTTTGTGTGGGTTTTCTTCCAGCGATAGTTGGCGCACTATACGGACTGTATAAGTATCACCATGCAAATGATTGCTTATAAAACTCTCAGTTTATGCATCAAAAATCTGTTTTGTCAATTAGTGGTCAGTACCTTTGGTTTTGAATAAGATAGTAACAATGCATAAATATAATGAAGTATACTATCTTATGGTAGCAAAGGATTTATGTTAATTTCTAAAAATGCACATGAAGGTGCATTTCCTGTTCAACACTACAAATTTAAAAAAGACATAGAACATTAATTGCAACAGATTAGACAGAATTCAAATGTATGTGATGCAATTCATATGTCATATTGCAGACCTTTTAAGTAGGTATGCAGTTGAGTAGCCAATAGCGAGGCAACAAGTGAAGCAACAAGCTGAGCTGCAGAAATAATAAATCTGGACCTTTTGCCATTTTGAAATAATATTTTAATGTCATATAAACATATTGTATCATTTTGAGTTGCAGGAAGATGGTTTTATCTAGAGCTCAGTTACAGTGGTTTATTTCGATATTTTTTAGGGTCCACCCGGTCCGGCAGGTCTGCAGGGACCAGTGGGAGCACCAGGACCAGCGGTAAAGTGAAATTTTACTGATCTGATCTGCCATATAATGCTTATTTTAGTTATTAATAATATTAGCAATAAATTAAATAAATAACTTAATAATCTTGTCTTAAAAATGCTTAATATAACAACCATTAAAACATATTTGATTAAACATTTTTTTGTAGTTTCTAACTTGGGTCAATCATGGCTAATTTATCATCATTTATGTTTGTCTAGGGAGCAGATGGAGAACCTGGCCCACGGGGACAGCAGGGTATGTTTGGGCAGAAAGGAGATGAAGGATCAAGAGGTTTTCCGGGACCACCTGGGCCCATTGGCCTGCAGGTGAGACTATACACCACTAGGCTCCTCCTTTGAATTAGTTACAAACTTAATATTTATCTTAATGGTGATCAGTTTTACTTCAGGTTTAGTAACTGTCTAACTTAAACATTGAACTATAAAAATGTAAAAGGTGATAAATTACTAATATTATTACTTTTGCCTTTTATTCTAATTGGCTAGTTTTAAGAAAGGAGCAACAATCTTCCCATCTGTAGCCACTCAATTCAGTAAAGTGGAATTAGATCCATAATAGGATTAGACTGAGTACAATCATTAGGTCCATCTCCCCAACCAGCTCCCCTATGCCACTGGTCCCTTAAGTCATTCCATTTAATTAAGCTTTAATTGGCTGTGCTTCAATTTTGATTGTATTAATCACCCTGAGTGGAGGTACAGTCCACAAGGCATAAAGTCACTTAACATGCTATTTGCTGACCTTAAAGAGTGTTTTGTGCTAATGGTATTTGACCATGACAGATTCCACATGTGTTAATACCCCTGGTCCCTTAGCATATTGATATTTGAAGTGTAAATATCACATCGAATTAGACTTTAGATGTGCTGCCTCTATCTGGAGATGGCAAAGACTCAAAGTCCAGAAAAGCAATTAGAGTAAATGTCAGGAATCAGATATTTGCAACACTGATGCCACAAGGTCCATTGTGTTTTGACTAGCTCAAACCAGATTTGTTTGTCTCCAGTTAGATTTTCCTGATGTGTGTTATTGTTGATATTCCTGTTAGAAGTAGATAAAATACTGCACCCAGAATAAAAACAAATGTAGTAAGTCAGATGATTTGAAATTTGCTTCTGAAATGCAGTTACAATGCAAATTATACAAACCAACAAGTTATTACAAGTCTTCTTATTTTGCTACTTTTTAAGCATTTAATTAATAAGATCTGCATACAATCTATAAAAGCAATTTTTTTTTTATTGATCATGTTGTTTTTGATTTAACAAAAATAAACACAAAATTACAAAGCCCCATGGATCAACAGTGGGTAGTGCCTTAGCAGTACAATTTCTTGATTTTAACAAACTTTATTAATCTGTCACATCATTCTGGAAGTATTTTGACCCACACTTTTTTATAGTGTTGCTTGAGTTCTTTGTTTGACCATTTTAGCAACTTCAGCCAAGTTGTGAATTTTGTTGATTGAGTTATTCTATTCAATTATTGCATGGTACCCATATCCAATAGCTTCCAAACAAGTTCACCTCTCCACCACAATGCTTAACAGATGGTGGTGTTTGTTTTGACATTGTTGCTTTGTTACTTACTTTTTTATTTATATTAAAGGGAGTGCTTAGTTAATTATACCCTTAAACTTTTTTAAAATCATACTATGTTAATAGTAATGTACATGCTAATAATCATACAGTGTAAAAGTTTAAAGTGTTGCTTTATAGCCAAAGTTGTATTTACATGACAAGTAACAGACTTATCCTAAAAAATAAAAATAAAAAACAATTAATAGAAATTCATTTTTTTATTTTATTGCATTTACAAAGTTTCAAAAATTACACAAAATGTATTAATCACGCATTATGATAATACTGTACTTTAAATGTATTAATCAAAAGTTTTGGATGGAACAAATTTGTAAAGTTAAATAACTCGGATTTTTCAACAGAAAAATAAAGGAAATTGTTTTTCTTCAAATTTAATTGTCTGACAATTATAGCTCTAAGTGGTGAAAGACAAAAAAAATGTAAGATGGAATATATTTAGTGAGTGTCCGTGCTTCTGGCTTTCCCGAGAGCCATTTGAATGGTGGGAAGCATAAATGGTGATTTGCATAAATTGTCACACACTGTAATGGGTGGAATTGCTTTTGTATTGACTTTAGTTTTTATCCACCAAGGCACTGCTTAGTAACAGAAAGGTGAAAATAGCCGAAAAATCAGATTAAATGCTGTTTGTCTCAGCCTCTCAGAAGAGCACAGCAGTGGAGTAACAATAAGATGAAATCCCATTCTCTGGCTAGTGCATGGCACTGCACTTTTTTCATGTCCATTTTAAATAGTCATTTGACAGCCGTGATATTGCTCTGCTCTGACAATTGCATTTCTATCAAGCTTTGGTATGTCTTTCTGAAATTATTTTGTGCCATTTCTTACACAGTAAAATAACAGTCATCATTTTTGAGATGGCATAATTTGAGCAGTCATAAAATAACATCATGACATAACAATGATCATCAAACCTCAAATATAGCAATAAATAACATATAGCCTTAGTACTACACATATGTTATGTTGATTGTGTTTGAACATTGGTCATTTTTGCATTGTCCTGTCTTTTGAATTAAAATAATATATATAGTTTTAGCAATATACAAGGGCTATTATGACAATATAAATTTATTTTCTTATCAGGGTCTTCCTGGACCACCAGGTGAGAAGGGAGAGACTGGTGATGTTGGTGCAATGGTACGTATCGCTTTTTAGTCTATATATATGTACTATTTCTTTTTTTATTAAACACCATATGATTATTAAACTAACTTAAAAATTTGCTTCCTATATTCATATATTTCATTCATATTAACCTGCCTATTTTTCAAATTTCCTACATTCCTTACCCACATGCCAATATAGTGTTCCACCATTTATTTACCTTTCTGAAAATTAATTCATTCATTCATTCATTCATTTATTCATTCTGCTTAATCCTTCTACCAAACTTCCTAGCCACTAACATTTTATCTACTTATGTATTTACATAAAGGGTAATTGCCTACCCTCTATCTAACATACTATCGGTATAATTATAATTATACAACTTTGCTGACAGTTTGTATTGCATAACAGTACAAATAGAAAAAAATAATTTTGTAAACATCTTTTTCCAGGGTCCACCTGGTCCACCTGGTCCAAGAGGTCCTCAGGGTCCATCAGGTGCTGATGTAAGTAAATATTGGTATCGTGAGTAAATGTATAAAATAATATGCAATACATTACAATCTGTGAAATCTTATGTTTAAGGGTGCACAAGGCCCCCCTGGTGGTATTGGAGGCATAGGAGCAGTGGGAGAGAAGGTAAACAATAGTTCCTGACATTTTTCTGGTACCATTTTATTTTTTCTTTATAGTGGTTACATAAGTTATTATTTGTATAAACTTTTTTCTTAATTATTTAGTATGGCTGAATAATCCATGTGTGAAACATCCATTTTGCCATTTACTTTTGATAATGAGTCTAATAATATATTCAACTACCATCAATGTAGTAATCATGTAGTCAATGAGAGACAAGCAAAATCTCAGGTGCTTGTGTTATTTTGATCATATATCAGCCATTTCTCAAATACTGTTACAAATGTACATGTGCCATAGTAGAATGTTTTACCCATAAAATTTCTTACATACAGGGAGAACAAGGTGAAGCTGGCAATCCAGGACCTCCCGGGGAGCCTGGAACTGGAGTAAGTAGATTGTGTTTTTGTGTGTTTTACAATTTAACATCAACATACTTCAGTGACACTTGCTGCACTAACATAATATAGATTTCATGTAGTTTACTTGTTTTTTTTTGTACAAAAATCACATATAATTCAGATGCAAACATTGATTGTTACTGGAAGTCAAATATATTATATGCAATATAATTCCAGGAGTTTTAAGGTTTTCATATTAAATAATTTTGATAATAATAATTATAACAGCTATGCATTTTTAGTTTACTAAACTCTGGTTACTCTGCAGGGTCCCAAAGGTGAACGAGGAGAAAAGGGAGAAGCAGGTCCACCTGGTGCAGCTGGACCTGCCGGACCCAAAGGACCACCTGGAGATGATGGCCCCAAAGGAAATCCTGTAAATTAAAAAAATACCTAAAATAAAAATAATTTCTGGTTTAGTTATATGCCGATTGCTGATTTTATATCCACATTTAGTTAATTTCTTAAATAAAATATGTGTTTTTGAAAGGGTCCTGTTGGCTTTCCTGGAGATCCTGGACCGCCTGGTGAACCTGGCATTGCTGTAAGTATTATTGCTAATAAATAATACATTTCCAAAAATAGAGTGTTTGTTATAGAAAACAATTATATAGTTGGAAATAAATGCATGATATCATAAAAAGTATCTAAATAATGTATATGTATTGTTATTGTTTTTAATACAAGAAATACAATTAAAAGGCCTTATACTATTTTTATTTAGTTTATTAAATATTCTATTTAAAACTGTACAATGTACATTTATTTTGTAAGGGCATTGATGGCACTCCTGGTGAAAAAGGAGAAGATGGGGAATCTGGACAACCTGTAAGTACCTCTACTAAGTAAATAATTCTTCATTAAAAAACTTTGATTAAACTATAGTAAAATACAAGTAATTAAAGTTGTTAAACAATACTGTGTTCAAGTAGAAATACATGTAAAAAGAAAATGTGAAATGCATGAAATTTAGTAATTTAAGTCTTAAAACATTTACAGTTTTTAGGGATATTTAGTTAGATATGGGACAAAAAAGATACAATTGAAAAATATAGCCGTTATCGAACCCCCTAAAGACATAAATGCAACAAATTTAATCAGCCTCTTCCAAGACTGATGCTGAATGCTTGTGTGAAGTTGTAGAATTTTCAAATGAAGCTGTTTTGAGGGTTGTTGTTTTTTTTTTTTATAAATAATGATGAATTAGAATTTTGACGTTTGTAAAGCCTCAATGAAAAAGTCCAACCGTGTTGGATAATTATTGAAAAGCAACTTTTTGATGCCAAGCACATTGGGTTTCTCTGGAAAACCTAGGACTAGTTCACGAGAGTAGGCTTGTCAAATTTTGCTAATTAGCAAAAAACTAACTGGTTGTAACTTAAGGGGTAGTTGCAAAGTTGTTTTGTTTCGGGTCTGGCAGTCACAAAAAATATGTATATTCTTTGAAAATTCCTATGTAGAAGTTAGAAGCCTAAACACATTTTGTCGCACTATTAGCCAATTATAGGCCAATTATCGGTGAAGATGCACACCAGCTGCACATACTATCCAAGTTTGGGGTCTGTATGACCAGTCTGTATGATACAGTCTTGGCTACCTGACGCATTTTACCCAAGATAAATTGTAATAATAAAAATAAGAATTATAATAAGAAAAATCTGAGCAAAAACAATGAAGTGCTTAAAAATTAAGTACTAATATATGTGCTTGTGTCATGCAAGGTATTCACGTCAAACTTAAGTATTAAACATCATGTGCCACTAACATTTACTGTGCCACTAACGAGCACGATTAAATGTTAATTTTCACCATGATTGTAAAATTTACAGTACTACTGGGTACTTTTTATTTCTCTGTGATTAGGGGATAATATCAAGTCCATTATGGTTCCGTTTCTTGTAGTGTAGATTAGCCTTTTAGTGCTGTGGCTTTTATGTATAGGTAAAATACTGCTTTAGGTATATATTTAATATATAAGTAAAGCAGATAAATAACTTAAGAGGGATAAGTACCTTGGCCAAAAAAGCATATATTTGTTTAGATTCTTATTTCTATATTAAAAATACATATTGTGTGATAGGATTTGTGTAGTAGACACACTGTGCTCAACCCATGCTCCATAGATCGATTTCAACATTTATTAGTACAATTTGTATTTGAAAACCACAAAGAAAGGGTTTAATTTACCTTCTGATGAAGTGAATGCGTTTGTGGCAGGTTTTTTACAGATCTGTAAGTGGGTGTGCAGTGGGTTTTAATGCATTACCCTATCTTCACCCTGCAGTTCTATTAAAGTTTAATGAGCAGAGATTTGTAGTGCTATGAAACGTTCACACAGGGCTATCCAAACTCTCTTTTTTGATTAGAACTTCATACTGCTCTGTCTCACAGCTGAGTAGGTTCATGAATTTGTTCTATCTGTACGTTTCACACTGCTTTTTATCAGAGGTTCAGAAAATTCCATCCTGTAAACAACAGTGTTCAATTACTTCCGACTCATTTTAAGATAATGTGTGTAAATTGTCAGATGATTCAAGGAGGTACTTTATTTAGTCAGTCACAAATCTTTTTTTTTGTTTTGTTTTATTTTGTTTTAAATCTGGCAATAAAACACTGTGGTAGTGAGGATGTGATCAAGCATTTTCAATTTTGGATATAAGTTGACAACAGATCCAGGAAGGCAGAGTGGTAAGGGATTCCAACTGTTCTTAATCGTCCTTTCTCGGTAATGTGAGTAGCCGAGATAAAAAGATTGCCTGCCAGCCGGAGAGAGGGCGACAGAGATGCACGTGTGGCTAGCTAGAAAATTACATTTTGTAAATAAAGCCACTAAAAAACGGTAAATTTATATTGTAGTGGAAATAAACGGCAGGGCCAAGTTTTATCACATTTACCTCTACCTCTTATAAGATGCACATCCCTTTCGAGAAAGCATTATCAGTTCCAGGAGTTTCTTTTTTTCACAGATTTGTAGATTATATTTCTCCTCACATACAGTAGGTCTACCCCTAATAACTCTACTTCCAATGGGCTGTAACATCCAGAATTCAAGAAAGACATTGTGCCTGGTTAGACTAGGCTCATGGATAGTGTGAGTCACACATATGCACACTCTGCTCTCAGGCTTTCTCCTTTTTGTTGTTTCCTGCTTACTGAAAACACAGAGAAGAAAGGGTTTGAAGCAGGTGGAATTCCTTATCATTCTGCTTCTATGGATTTGCCTTCTATGTATAATTATATCCAAAAATAAATATTAATTATAGTGACCCCTTATAGGACCAGCCAAAGGAAAAATAATATTTTAAAAACAATGCTGTGGTCATCACTACCCTCTTACAAAATATAAATGGCAGAATAATGCTTGTGCTTATAAGATGTTATGAAACAGAAGGATAAACTTTTAGAATTATTGGCAGAAGGCTCAAGCTGCATTCATCCTTAAAATTTCTAAGATGACAAGGTCAATTAGCAAACACAGTAAAATATATACATATATTTAATATTCACATTATGGCTTTTGACGTTGCTTTAGGGACCTCCCGGTCCATCTGGAGAAGCTGGACCTCCAGGACCTCCTGGTAAAAGGGTAAGTAAAACTTCACCACTTAGTCAACACATTTTCTGATTTATAATAGTTTTATTTATCTTGTGTGATTAAATTAATTTACCCGTAGGATTTGAGATTTAAACTACAAAAAAATGTGACTCCTAAATTACTAATTGCTAATTAATGAAAGTTGTGAGTGACCAATAAAAGGATCACAAACATCCATTCATCTATCTGTCACTTGTTGGAGATTACAAATAGTTCTCTATATATCTATATTGTCCTTGAAAAATATTGCTGGGTCAGTATTGATTTTCCTCAGTGCTAAAAGCCAGCTCAATATCATTTAGGTCTTTATTGAATGATAGCTGAGATGAAATAATCTAACAAACTTTTAAAAATGGGGGAAAAAAATTATAAAAATGATTATGAAGATATACTAATCTGTGGTAACAGAATTTTAAATACTATTTTTAAATACTAAGACCTTTATGATACATTTTCAACAGCAAATTAAATTATTTAACACAAGTAGTACATACGATTAAACACTAATAAAGGAACCTGCATGTATAAAACTCACCAGCAAACCTATTAACCTGTCACCATACTCACCAAGAGTTTTTGATTGGTAAGTACTGGGGGACATGAATAATAAAGCTTGACACTATATACTAAGTTATGTGAGTAATTTTTTACATGCCATTTTTGCCTTAAGCTATATTTTTTAAATGGCAGATACAATATCACTGTTTATTTCTTTATTTCACCCTGTGCAGGGCCCACCAGGAGCACCAGGAGCTGAGGGCAGACAAGGAGAAAAGGGTGCTAAGGTAAACTATACGTATCCAAGTATAATAATAATTGCTTCTCAAAAATAACTTCCAAAACATCTGTTTTATAGAGGTGGTCACACTGCTAATGATTAAGGAATTACTGCCATTTGATTAACAGCACCTGAGTGCCAAATACCCTTTAAATGTTTATAGACGTAAGAGTCTATAAGAGACAGCAGTTTTCCACATGTAGCATGTACAATATGGCCATGTTTTTTTTTTTTAAATAAGTTACATTACCCTGTCATGCTTTTTGTTTATGTGTCTTTGTATTTTGAAAGCTTTAGTATGAGATGAGATGAGACAAGATGGTGTTTGTAAAGACAATTCAGTATGATTTATGAAACAACTAATTCAGACTAAAATGTTTTCATATATTTTTTTCTGAACAATGCATTATCTTGTTTTAAAAAGACATTTTTTTTAAAAATCTGTCATGGTTTTTAAGCTCTTAAACTGCAATGAAAAAGCAAAGACATAAAGGCTTGATAAAAGTTCACCATCTTTATGCAGGGTGAAGCTGGTGCTGAGGGACCCCCAGGCAAAACTGGCCCAGTGGGACCTCAGGGACCTTCTGGTAAACCAGGTCCTGAAGGTCTGAGAGGAATCCCCGGTCCTGTGGTAAGTACTGGTTAAGCTGAATACATCTATTCTCTACACTGTTTTTAACACAGGGGAGAATACATTAGTATTCATTGTGGGTTCTGTTTTTTACCCATTTTTCTGTGCACACTTCTTTTCTGCACTACTAATCTTTTTGCCACCTGCAATGAATCAATAGCAAATTACAGTGGGTAATAATGTCTAATATAAATGGATGTTTTTGTTTCTCACAGGGCGAACAAGGGCTTCCTGGCTCACCTGGACAAGATGGCCCACCTGGACCAATGGTAAAAGTGTAATTTTTATTTTTATTTTCACCCATTTTTAGCATCTTAACTGGATCATTATACAAAATCTTTTGTATAAGTTTTGCATATTTGTTGGGGATTTTTAAAGATCCATTTGATCTGAGCTCAACTTTAGTCTCTGTATATCAAGACCATGTACATTTTTACTGATAATAAGGCATTAAAATCTTACATTTGTCATTAGTTGAACTTGGCTACAGGTGTCCAGCAATAGTTTAAGTGTCCAGCACTGACATATTCTAGTAGTCACTTTAAGGATTTTCCATTTTTTGCAACGTCTTGGTCAAAGTGCCTACCATGTTTATCACTTACAGCACCAAGACTAACAGCACAGTAATAAATGTAAAAACTCTATTTTTAATGAAATGCACTTTATCTTGAAGACGCTTGTCAACCAGTTTTATTTATTTAGTTTGAGGCCTGATAGTTGCCAAGAAAATTTTCAGCAACATCCTTAAATGCTTTCCAACTGTTTTTGGACGCACAAATGCCTTCCATAATCTGGGCATCAATTATTCTTGGGAGATCTATTTCCTCCTTGTTCATTTCTTTCACAAAATATTTAATCAGACTATTTTTTGTGAATCTTTATGAGCATGAGTGGTCTATTTTTCTGGCATTTTCTGCCTTGCAGTTTAAAGTAACTGTTAAGCATATTTGCAAATGAATGGTATAAAAAAAAAAAAAGTACGAAACAGAAAAATCCTGAGGTGATTTTTATCATCACATCTAAGTACATAGTCTACTGTTAAAAAAAATCTTTTTCAAATATTCTTTAAACAGTTTTTTTCATATCTCCTATAAGTGATTGTGTGTGTGTGTGTGTGTGTGTGTGTGTGTGGGTGTGTGTGTGTGTGTGTGTGTGTGTACCATAACTAATTCATCTATAATGCTTCTCCAATCTTAGGGACCTCCTGGGCTTCCTGGATTGAAAGGTGATCCTGGGGCAAAGGGTGAAAAGGCAAGTGAGATTCACTTTTCCCTTCTGCCACATCCTTTTAAAGTGCACTCTTTAATTTAGATCTTTCTTTTTAGTCAAGCATAATCTATAATATAAGCATAATTAGATCAGACAGGGCTCAATAAATTAAACTTGGCTAACTAGGACGTTTAAATAGGACATACTAATATTAAAACTACATGTTATGCATTTAATTGAAGTGCAGCTTAAGAAATCTATTTGTAATGGTCTGAGTTTACTTTGAACAATGCTTAGCTTCAAAAGCTTAGCTTGGGGCCCTTGGGAAAAATTTTTTTTCCATTAACAGCGCTGAACAAACACTTTGGTCTTGCTTTTTTATTAAACTACCACTATAAATATTACCTTTGTTACCTTAAGATATTTTAAATATTTTCTGCTTATTAAGAATGTATTCTACACTAACCCATGTTAGAGCTTGGCTCAAACTGAATTGTACATTCAAAAATCTGAATTATCAGATTTAGGGTCATTTATTTAAGTTTGTTAATTTTTGCAAGCAATCTAAACAGTACATTGTGTAGCCAGTGAATTCACAAAGATTGTTGTAATTAGCCCTCGATATTATTAGTTTTAATACTTGACTTGTAATTAGCTGTTCTTCAGTGATAGTTATTTGTGCCATATCAAGTAGCTTGAATGTCACATACATTGACTTCTTTTTTAGGCATTGTCCATTTTTACAGTTACCC
Organism: Xyliphius kryptos; assembly: GCA_025769995.1. Classification (NCBI taxonomy): domain Eukaryota; kingdom Metazoa; phylum Chordata; class Actinopteri; order Siluriformes; family Aspredinidae; genus Xyliphius; species Xyliphius kryptos. Next base: position 17,882 of record JAOUQT010062611.1, read on the forward strand.
TTAACATAGAAATGCACTGCAGTTTTCCCATAACACACTTTAGTCATTATCTACATACGTTACTACACACATTACTTTGTATCTTTCTGGGTGATAGATGATTTTCAGCACTGCTGGGGTTTTAATTACTGTGTTTACTCCCTTTGTACTTTGTGAGCCACATTTTCATTATTGTTCTAAATTGAAGATATAAAATCTGAGACTGAGTAGCTTATTTGTAGTTTCACAATTTGAATTAGGCATTCTCTAATCCATCATCAATGCTTACAGGATGTTCTTTGCATGTCCCAATTGTTCTCATTCCAGCAGTAACAGAGGTATTTAAAATATTTAGCAGCACTTCTGCATTTGCTCCATGCATACCAATGCAGCAAGTCAGTGGTTAAAACAGACAAAGTGTAAAAAAAGGTTTTAGATTAGAGGTTTTATAATAAAGTTAGTGTATAACCAAGCAAATCAAAAAGGAAATTGTGTTTAATATACTAACGTTAACAATTATTTACTTACTATAAGATATATTTTTATTTTAAGTAATGAAACAGTGTCTCATACTTTCTTTATTGTGTAGTCACGTATACTGTGTGCGTTTGCAGGGTCATCCTGGTCTTATTGGACTGATAGGTCCTCCTGGTGAGCAGGGAGAGAAAGGAGATCGTGGTTTACCTGGACCCCAGGGAACTCCAGGAGCAAAGGGTGACAGTGTAAGACTACAATAAAAATGTATTTACAGAATTTTGTTAAAATATTTAAAGAGCTTGGTTTAGGATTTCATATAAGAAATTATATAAGGGGCGACACGGTGGCTTAGTGGGTAGCACGTTCGCCTCTCAGCGCTGGGGATTCCCGGTTCAAATCCCAATCTGGGTGGAGTTTCCATGTTCTCCCCATGTCTGTGTGGGTTTCCTCTGGGTTCTCTGGTTTCCTTCCACATCCCAAAAAACATGGATGCAAGGTAAATTGAGTGCTCTAAATTACCCTGTATAGTGTGTGTATGAGTGTGTGGCTGTGTGTGTGAGTATCTGCCCAGCGATGGATTGGTACCCTGTCCTGGGTGTATCTGCCCAGCGCCCGAGATGTTCTCCCCTGGATGGGCATGGGGAACCCCCCGACGACCCTCATAAAGGAATAAGCGGAAGATGATGAATGAATGAAATACGACTTTTTGCATTAGCTTTAAATTTAACTCTTTTTGATTAAAAAAGAATGGATTTTATGTACAAATAATCAGGATTTAATCAAGGTTCACTCCAATATCAACGACTCCAAAGTCTCCTGGGTCATCTCTGTTCATAAACTTAGTTTCCCAATTGACATGCCGCTAAAACAGTCTGAACACATCCCCCAAACACCCATTCCTGTAGATTTATTCCTTATGACATCGAGAAGATCAGACGATTTCTGTCTTTGCAGGCTCAATTGTTAAGCTCTCATCATCTCTAAAATTGATTACTTCAGTGCATTGCTTGCTTGTCTCCTGTGACCAGGGCTCTTCAGCAACTTTGCAGTTCCCCTGATGTTTAACTAAACCCATGTAAGTCCGTAACGTATCTCTACAACTCACAAGTTTCACAAGTTATAGAAGTATTTGTGGTTTTAAAGCAGAATGCCATCTTTAGTTGCTAGAGTTTTGTTATGTGATAATAAAGCCATGTTAGAGCCATGTTACATTTATTAAGGTTACTCCCAGCGGTGGCAAAACTATGGAAACATAAAGGATTAAACCTTTCTACAGGTTGTGTATATAGAAATGTTTAATAGTCCTTGTTATCTGTAGAAACCCTAATCACACATAAATGTTTTTGCCAAACAATAAAAGCTTTGAGATTTTAGCTGAGATGGATGTCTTTAAAGGTTATTAAAGAAAAAGCAGCTGTGTATCTATTGCATTTAATAATTGGACAGTACAGAGAGGGAGTCTTTTAAGACACCAGTACTCAAGAGCTGTTACACTGTGTAAGAGTGCAGGAGATAGCTACCAAAAGTCTTACTTTTTACAGTTTTAAAGTTGTTAGAGGCATGACTAGACATCATTTTCAACAAGACAATGGTCTTGCTCACACAGCAAAGACTGTGACTTGGAGAAAATTATCAGATTTGCTCAAAAGCTGAGTAAAGCAATTTTATATTAAATAACAATATAGCTGGACGTGTTCATAAAGCAGGATTAAAGAATTAAGCTGGAATCTTGTATCTTATGTTTTCTGTTTTAGGACTGCATCCAAAAAATATGATGGAAAAGTTCAACTTTTCCCTGAAAAAACACATTTCTGGGATATTCAAATGTGGCTTGATTTGAGTTAGGAAAAAGAAAGCCCAACTCAGCATGTGCCCAGTGAATGTAATCACTCTGGCATGTTTCTAATTAGAGGAATGTGTTGCAACTGTCCCTAATCTTTCCTGCCCAACAAAATTCTCCATGTAAAAAAATAAAACCAATGAAAAGAAAGGAATAATAACTAAAACAAGTTTATTGTCAGTTATAATGTAATGAAACATTATGCAAGGGGCTAAATATTTTGGTTGGCTAAATATTTTCATTTTTTCTTTTCAGCGGTGACACACAGTTACTTCAGCGGCAGTAAATAAGAAAGTACGATCTACGAGGCAGACCAACTAAGTAACATGCTACAACTACATCAATGTCACAGTACTGAAAATTATTTATAAAGTGAAATAATAAAGCAGTCTCTTAATGTAAAACTACAAACTACAGGGGTTGGACAATGAAACTGAAACACCGGTCATTTTAGTTTGGGGGGAGCTTTCATGGCTAAATTGGAGCAGCCTGGTGGCCAATCTTCATTAATGTCACATTGCACCAGTAAGAGCAGAGTGTGAA
>JAOUQT010062622.1:0-10488 GCA_025769995.1 Xyliphius kryptos
AAATGGATCACTTTCACTATCAAAATGAAAGTAATAATCAAAACTACAGACAGACAGGAGATTATGGTGGAAGGGAATGAGTTAGATTCTCACATATTTGGGGGTGTAGCATAACAATGCCCTTGGGTTTAAGTCAAGAATTGCGATGGGCATTGTGGTGATGGTTAAATTAACAAATATATCAAGATACAGCTGGTGAAAGCCTCGGTATAGATAGTAGCCACATATGGAGTTAAAGCCGGGACACAAGAAAGAATAGAAACGCCATATTCAGGCTTTTGAATACCTCCAGAAAACGATGAAGATCTCAAGGACCACTGAGCAAGTCAACAAGCAATAAGTTTCAAAGGGATAAAGCAAGAATAAATGGCCTATGACTCAAAATGTGCACTTAGTATACACAGATACTGGAAGTGACACTCTTACTAAGGTGCACTGGACAAAATTAGGGGTTAGGTCTAACGCAATTCGTAGGTTTATTTGTCGTGATATCACAATGGTATAGAGAATCGTATACTAGCACCAGTTACGTCATATCACTAATGCTGATGTTCTTTAACAAGTCAAGTCCATCATAGAAACACACGAGAGTATTGCACTGTATCTAAAACTAACAATGATAATCCCTAGTGTTTTATAATAGGTTTCCTGTTTTACCTGATATGCGAGAAGGTAACAGAGAGCTGCTAAATCGATAACTGCTCTCCACTGCTGTTCTTTCTCCAAAGACATCTTCAGCAGCAGTGTCCCAGCATGAAGATACAGATGAGCTCGCATTTCTGTGAACACCTCGTGGAGCTTGTCTCTATCTTTCGCAGCGGTGTTTTTTAAAGAGAGCATGGCACGATCAAAACTAGAAGCGAAACAAAAATCGTTTTTTTGTAAGAATATATTTGTAACGCTCTAGTCGCACATCCACTGTAATAAGGAAGTAGCAGGAATTTCTATTTTGCAGTAAACAAATTGAGAATAACTTACGTCTGGAGTACTCGCACACTTTCCCGGCAGTCTTTTTCAGCAAGGGTTATCCTCAGGATATTACTGTGAGCCAGCAGGAGCTCCATGTTGAAATTACAACTTGCTTTTTCATTAGACGAGACGCTCGGCTGCGCAATATATTCCTACGGCACATGTATATTTAACATACAGTTCTCAGTGTGGTGAGGAAGCCATTCCATCAGGATACATTCAATCGCTCTATGATGCGCTTAGATCTTTATATAATCATTTGGCTTTCACAAAACTTTATTGAAATTGTGATTATAACCAATTAAGACAACCAACCTGAAGTGTGTTGACCACAGTGGTGTACCAGTCAAGACTGTGTCTTAATGCACCAGTACTTTCTACAGCCAGGCAGTGCTTAGCTGCTTCTTCTAAACGCCCATCCAGGCAGTAGAGCTGCACCAGTCGGCGGTTAACATGGGCATCAGAAGGACGCAGCTGGAGCTCAGACTGCAGCAGGTCATATAGCTGGTTCCAGCCTTTCTGGCCCTGGGCACTCAGCAGTTTCTCCTAAAAACATATATAAAAAAAAAAGACATACTGCACTTTATTAAACACTAAGAGCTTAACCTTTTCTTATATATTAGGGGTGCGTCCTAAAACTAAGTGCACTTCCGAGTTGCCTGCCCTGTCAACGGCCTAAGTAGTGAATATTCCAACAGCCATGCAGCATGATAAGGTAAATTATAAAGAATATAGCTATAAGGTTACTTTACTTTCTGTTTTGTATGGGCCGTGGCTGATGATGGTGGGTTGAAGGCTTGAAGGAGCGTGTCGGTGCACAACCATTTTCGGACCTCTACATAGATGTTCAAAAAGTCTGGGCTCTGGCTGGGTTACTCAAGAACATTCAAAGAGTCAACCCAAAGCCACTCTTGTTATTGTGGCTGTGTGTTTAGGGTCGTTGACTATGGACAACTGATGAATGATCAGTGTAAACAGGATGGAACCAAGATCAATTTTGAGTGTCATGACCTCAGTACGTGTGCTTATTTGTAATAAATCTGCATTTTCCAAACAATATGTTTTCACTTTTATACCAATTATACATGTTTTGATATACAAACCCTCAGGTCGAAGACTGCAGGGTGACCTGGCATAAGTTTAGCAGCTTTCTCCACCCAGAATTCTGCCCTGCTGTCCAGTTCCAGCTTGCTGCATAGCAGCTCGGCCACTTTCAGAACCAGATCCCGCTGGGCTGGGTTCAGATCTACTGAGCGCTAAAGATGGGGCAGAAATAAAGAAAAGTATCGTCAGGTATAATTTCTTGATTTTATGAGAAACCATAAGGTTTGCTGGCTGTGGTTTGTTTTTGGTCTCAGGAAGCCTTCACATATCTCTTAGTTATGCTGCTATAGCGAGTAGAGTTTGTACTCTAACACACTTTTCTGAAACTATATTACGATGATCAATTACTTCTTTTCCCGCCATTTTCCTTTTTCTGCCAAGTTACACACACTCTTACTTAGAGTGCAATGATCCTGACCTCTTCTCTAATACCCGTCTGATCCACCCTGATTATTAACTTCCTGTGGGAGCTCGCATCAGGCCAAATTTTCCGAGGCCAAACTTAGACACTCAGCACTACACATACAATTACAGATGCTAAGTGGTTTAAAGGATTATCACCCAAATGAGGATGGGATTCTCTTCGGACTCTGGTCCCTATCAAAGTTTCTTCCTCTTATCATTTGTTAGTTAAATACAAAAATGCTGGCTACTCTTATTTTAGTTAATTTTTTTCCAATAAAAACAACAGAGACTAAAACTACTAAGACTAAAACTAATCTATGTAATCTATTAAAGATGGATCATACAATACAAAAGCCCGTTTAGGGCAAAAATGTCACCGAGTTGTTGGAAAGCATTTAATTAGCAATATCTTGCATGATACAGTCATGGATTGAAATTATTTACATATCTGGAAAATATTGTTTATTAGCACACATCTACTGTGCAAAACAATGATGGTTTACACAACTTTCAAGAGCGCAGGTACATGCACAATAGTACATTTTCATTTCCATTGTGGAGTTATTGTAGGCGGTTACATACCTTGTAACATCCAACCGCTTTCTCAATTTCACCTTCCCGTTCATAGAGTTGTCCGAGGAACCGGTGTGCTTTGGGATCTCTGACCTGAACTGTTAAATACGCAGATACATATCTAAAAGCAAGATCAAAAATAATAATAATAAATAAATAATAGTAGATTTAATTTTTAAGAAATGGCTATAACACTTCTCAGAGAAATTGCAGTTATTTATGATTACTTATGTTACCGTTTAGCAAGTTCATACTCCTTGGCTTCGAAATATAACTTTGCAAATAAAAATCCCTTGGCTGGTTTCTGCAAAGAGAAAAAAAAAACATTAGTTTTATAATAATAATAATAATAAAAAAAACCCTATATTACAACATTTAAATAAATTACAGTTTACCGCACATCCAGAAATATTGGCATCGCTGTTTAAGGTCTTTAAAATAATTATTTTTCATAAAATCTCCAGTTCCACAATTATTAGCACCTCTAACAATTCCTAAAAAATAATTGTAAATGTAGTTTATAGTATGTAGTATCTAGGAACATTTAATTAGTAACTCATCGCTTCCTGTTTCCTTGGGGTAAAAACATTAAGTGACAGAGGCCTATTTCTCTTATCCACTCTAAAGCACGAGAAAGGCAAGAGAACACGCCAATTAAGTAAGGCAGATGTTTGTCAACCTTCATAAATCATGCAATGGCAACAAGAAAATAGCCACTCACCTACACCTGCCCATATCTACAGTCAGAGGAATCATCAATAAGTTTAAAACAAGCCTGGACGAGGACGCAAGTTAATCTTGCCACAATACAGAAGCAAGAAGATGGCAAGAGAAGCAACAAAATGTCGCCAAAGCACCTTAGGGTCACAAAATCTCCAAAACAACCATCAGGTGCGATCCACACGTCAACATGCTGTTTGAGAGGCATGCACGGAGAAAGCCTTCTCTCACCTATAACCATAAACATAAATGTCTGGAGTGTGATGAGCAGTGGGACTTTAAATGGGACTATGTGTTTTGGTTAATTACCACATTCCTCCCATGGTCCAGTTAGTTACCGAACTCCTCCCATGGTCCAATTAGTTGCCTCACTCCCCCGGGTCCTGTTAGTTACAACACTTGGGGCAGTCGTAGGCTTGTGATCACTTTTCACATGGTCCAGTTAGTTTTCGCAATCCCCCGCCCATCGTGGTCCAGTTAGTTACTAACCCTGGCCATGTTATTTAAATCCCGTGTTAATGTTAATTTTCCCCAATTATGTAAAGTACCCACAAAATGCTAGCACTATTCACCCTAATTTACCGTTATCTACCCCGTGATACGGTTATTCACACCACACACGTTAACCTACACACACACACACACACACACACACACACACACACACAAATACATACATACATACATTGCTGTATTTGTGAATTCTCTTCACATTACTGCTTAAGCTGTTGTTTGTCTGTGTTTGGTATGTCAGAAGTAATTGGGTGTGTGTGTGTATGGGGGGGGGTTCTATGTTCTATACGCATTCATATTAAGTGAAGTGTGGTGGCTTAAATGCACGTGGGTGTGCTATGTATGTTTGTGTCTGTGTGTGGCTCTAGTGAACTGCGTATGTGTGGGCAAGTTTGCAGTGTATATGCAATATCTTAGTGTGTGTGTGTGCGTGTGTGTGTGTGAGCGTGTGTGAGCATCTGAGAGTGTGTGAGGGCTTGCCTGCTCAGGGCATCGACTGAATTGTTTCCACATGTGTCTTAATTCAGAGATCTGGGTGGGTAGGGGGAACATGGTTGTGTAAGTATGTATTTGAGTGAGGTGGGGGGGCATCAGGTTTCATTGCACCAAACTCCATATTTGAAGCTCCAAATGCAAAGTTGAATTTCACACGACTGCCAGAAAGTTTTATGTACACAGAGCACACTTTGCATTAACAGGGTGCATAGAAACAGCAAAACACTGATTTTACAGGCAGACATGGTGACACATGAAATCAATTGACTATAAATCTGTTTGCAAGTAAACAGCTGTGTCACGCTGCACAAAAGTGAAGGAGCCAATAAAGGATTTTACAGATGCAAGAGTCAACAACATGCACACGTTTACACCAACTACCCTCACAGCACATCTGCACATGCATAGTCCCCTGGCACCACTGTCCTTGGTGTCGTGTGCTTACAGGCGTTTCACTGGCACAACACACGGAAAGAAAATGTGAATGTATTCACTAATCACTAGCCCATTATACTTGGTGAGAGAAAGAGAAAAAGAGAGAGCTGGAGGTAAACATTCAGAAAGCTACACGCTGTCCAAATGTAATTTATACAGCAAACAGTGAAAAGAGGAGCAAGTGCAAAAGAAACTGGAGAACAGAATAGAGGGAAAGAAGAAGAAAAATACTAATAAGATCCAGTTGGGTATGTCTGGCTGAAGATTAAAGTACAACAGGAAAGAGGAAAAAAGGAACGAGGCAGGGGTTGTGGTGGGAAATAAGGAGATGGATGGATAGATGTATGGCTAATCGAAATGGGGACAGACGATCTGAAGAAGAGTGGAGCGTGATGCTGTCACTCATATGTTACCTGCGGTCCTTAAAATACCACTTTGCCTTTTTTCCCTCACTTTTATTAAAATAATAAGCTGCTTAAATAAGACAATGTAACACTGTCAATATGGTATATGTTCAGTATCAATCTACTCAAGTTCATGTTCCATGTTTTCTTTACTGCTTCGGTAACTTTGTTAAAAATGTTGCCACATGTAGACCTTTCAGAATTTTCCTTATTTCTGCAGAAATATGATTTACGACGCGACAACAATATTAACACCTAAATGTGTTATATGTAAGTTAGGAAAACCCTCAACTTAAAAAAGCCAATCTGTTATACTGCTCATTTATACATGAGTAATGTTATCCAGTTTTAAAGTTCTGTAAGTGACATTGTTATAGCACCCTGTCTGCTTAAGGAAGCGGTAAAATTGACGTCAGGTGTTTTTCCTCTTGAAATCCGATGTAATAACAGTGAGGTGTGAGTTAGCAAACCTTTTTAAACTGGAAAACAAGGCAATCGATTTCTGATTATTAAAACATGCTCGTATATGCTAGTATGAACAAAAAGAACCTTTATGTCTTAATCTTTACAAATCAACAATCAGAGCGTGTAAATAGTAAGGAAATTCAAGAGGTCAAAAAAAAAAAAAAACCAGGGTAACGGAGTTCACTCAGCAAAACATTGAACAACAATAGTGTCCCTGGCAGAGCTGCAAGGAGGAAGCCCCTGTTGTCCAAACATAATATTGCTGCTTATCTGCATTTTTCTAAAGATTAAGTGGACACGGCTGAAAAGTAGTGAAAATTTGATGAAACCAACATGTTACTTTGTGGTTTAAATAAGATGCTTTGACTTTTTGGGTAAGGAAAGCAGCACATCTGTGAAACATGATGGTGGTATCATAGAAAAAGCCTGATATTCTGCATCAGGACCAGAATGACTCGTCATGAAAGGCTTAATAAATAAGGAATTATATTAACAAACTTCAAAGTCAAATGACTGGACATCTGACCATGAAGTGAATCTTAAGAGAAATTGTACTGAGCAGCAAGATAGTGACATAAAGACCAAAAGTTTGTCTAATAAAGAATGTTTACAGCATTAAGTGATCAAAATGTTGTAATGAATCCAGAATTAGCTACTTATGCGAATACTTTAAACAGCAAACCAATGTGGAAGAGTGGTCTGTTCAGAACACTGACGTGAATCTTCATCTAATTAGATTTCGTTTTTTGTTTTATGATTTTTGTTTATTGCATGAAAAAAGAAAACAAAATGTGAATATATCCTCACAAACCATATGTGATCAACAGATTTTTCTCTTTACAGCAAAAATATGGTTTGTTTAGCGTATCTGTAACACTGCGCCTATTTGATTGGTAACGTTGTGGGCACTTGATCCAAAAAAATGTAATGGAAATAACAGATCTTACCCTGTTAATGCCGGAGTTAAGTCTGTGTGCATGAGAGTAAAGTCTATTTATGACTTAACCTGGCTGTGCTCTCAGCTGTCTGTCTGTTATTCTGCAAAGTTAAATCGAAAAATGATAACCTACAGTACGAGAGTTAGTTATAAACTAGCTCGTTTCAAAACAGTTTCGAGCAAACCCACTGAATTTTCACTGCATCACTTGTTTACTCATCACTCAAATAATTTGTTCAATGGGAACATGTAACCGGAATATCCACAACATAAAGAGAACGGTGCAGATTCACTTCATATTAAGAGAATGATTTTTAAGAAATTTTTTATTTTACTTAGGCACAAATATAGGGATCAACAGAAGCCCTGACTTTGCTTAAATGCTGCCTGCTTTTAATTTTTAGTTTTCCATCAACCTCAGCTGTGGAGGCAGAAGAAGAGCGTGTGTGTGTGTGAGTGTGAGTGTGAGTGTGTGTGTGTGAGTGAGAGAGAGAGCGAGGGGGAAACTTATTTATTATTATTTTTTTTTTTATTTATTAGGTTTTTTTATTTATTATTTTTGGACTTTTAACAACACTTTATTTTACCCATGAGTAAAATACAGTGGACAACAAAAGAAAACTATTAAAAAAATAAAGAATTAAATAATTTACACAGATTTAAGCAAGAGAGAGAAGTGTGTAAGAGAGAATGTGTATGTGAGAACCAAAAACCATTGACAGTCATGATCCCCACAACATAAAGGTGAAAATGTTTTAGGGTTAAGGTGAGGTAAAAGTTATTTTAAGTTAGGTCACCATGAAATTAACTGAAGTCCTCACAATACATGAAAACATGTGTTCGAGAAAGAGTGAGAGAGAGAGATGATACAGTGGAATGTTCTGTTTGGACAGTCCTCATTAATTGCAGGTTTTTCCCTTTCCCACTGAATCTGACCCACAGCCAGTCAGAGACAAGTGCAGCTTTCTGTGGCTCTTCTGGGCTTGGCGTGGAACTCTGGTGTACTGTGGTGAATAGCTCATGAAAAAAGTCATGCTACTCACTCTGCTCAAATTGCCTGGGACAGTCATGATTACCCTGTGGCCAACCGAAGCATTTCCTGGGTTAGTGTGTGTGACGTGCTTGGCTTTGCTGTGGTGGCACGGGGTGTCATTAGCTGCTTGTTTTACTGCTCCCCCAAAAGCACAGTGTCAAGCCACATCCCCGACTCGGGGCAATGTTGCGGCAATGTTACAGAACACAAAGGAAATGTCTTTAAAGCTCTGGTTAAGTGTTGCGTTTGAGGTCCCATTTTTTAGATGTTGGCATTAAGAGTTAAAGAACATAATAATGTAAAATCAGGCTCATGTGGTAAAAAATTCCAAGCAGTAAACTCTTAATAATATCGTACACACATCCAGCAATATATTCGGACCACATGCTCATTTAATATGTCATCTAATTAGCTGTATGGCAAAAGTGCAATGTAGATTTAAATAGTTACAAATATTACAGTCGCAAGGACATTTAGTATTTTCAATAAACCCATCACTATGACTTTACAATGTGTAAGAGTACCCGGAAAAATACCTACTTGGGCACAGTGAACACATTTACTCGCCCCAACTGGGAATCGAACCCAGATACTTTTTGCCATAAGACTTTCACACTGCTGCATTTTACTGCGGACCTGAAATTCAGTCATTCATTCATTATCTTCCGCTTATTCCTCTATGGGGGGGGGGGGGGAGAACTTCTCGGGCACTGGGCAGATACACCTAGGACAGGCGCCAATCCATCACACAGCCACACACATATACAACACACACTATGTAGGCAATTTAGAACATTCAGTTTACCTTGAACCCATGTTTTTGGAATGTAAGAGGAAACCAGAGAACGTGGAGGAAACCCACACAGACACAGGAGAACATGGAAACCACCCATATTGGGATTCAAACCGGGAATCCCCAGCGCTGAGAGGCGAATGTGCCAACCAATAAGCCACCCGACCCGGAATTCATTAATGGGAATATTTCACTGCTGATAAGTCTATAAAATTTACAAAGGTTCATTTTCTTACTCTGGCTGCATGTAAGCAGTTTACAGTATTTACAGCTATTTCTGTATTAAATCTGTTTAAAAAAAAAATTAATGTCTAAAACGATGAAAGAAAAAAGGTTAAGAAAATATCCAGATGCTAAAAACAAATAATAAAAAAACATTCATTATTGGTCCCTACAGCTTGAAATGTCAACTGTCAGAAAAATGAACCTTTCACAGCAAACTGATTCGTTTTGGTCCATTCCTCTTGCCAAACCCCTTTCAAGTTTATAATCATCCATGATGGTTCTGAAGTCTTTAAGTGATTTTTATTATTTCGGCTAGATTTTTGCTGAAACGTTCATCTTCCTTTTAGATTCTGCTTCTTGCCCAGTGAGATTAAATTTCCCTTTTCTGCCAAGACTCCATTAATGTTTCCTTTAATTACATATAATATCTTGCATACAATACTCTCACCTTAGTAATTTACTGCAGGTAGAATGTTTAACCACATTTGTCTTGAAACGCGACAAAACGATTGTCACAATCGTTATTTCCTAATTACTGTTCTAACCTGTCTGCATGCTCATGTGCAGATTTACATCTCTGTCCTCGTTTCCTGCCAGAGAGGTTTTTATGAAAAGAGAAGGTACAGAACTAAACGAAGTGTTCTCTTTTGCTTTTAGATCACCCGAAACTTGTTCTGAGTACCTTCTTGCCCTCCTCTTACCTCCCTTATAATTAGTTTAAGAGCCTGTTGTGAAATCTTGGGTGGTGCACCTATTTTAGAACGATTACTTGCAGTTACACGATGTGAATATTATTACAAATCTTGAACTACCTGTAATGATTAAGGAGTGTGCATCTGTGATGTATTATCAGTGTTTAAAATGGCATCTGTGCACATAATTATAAAAATACGCAGCACGTACTTGTATTTTTTTCAAGACCGAGTCTCTGATGATCTTGTGCCTGCATTTCAGTTACATTTCACTGACACACACTCGCATGCACAAGTGGAAAGAAGGATTAGCTGAAGTTTTGGAGAGATGGTTAGGACAGATGAGCACATCATCACACCACAGGCAGCTGTGTGTGTACACGAGCAGTGCATCTGTATGTGTGTTTCAGCATGTGAGATGGGTTTGTTTCAATGTTCACAAGAAAAGACTTTTTTCATGTCTACGCTTGTCTGTCAAAGAGGTTTTTTTTGTTTGTTTGTTTTTTTCACAGGATAAATGAGGAAAGAGAAATTGCCCATTTTGTCTTTCTGTGTGCGCACGCTCACTCACACACATGCACATGTGTGTATAGCTGCCCATCTGGTCCTTTTCTTTTTTGCTCCTATATGCCAGCTTCCTAATAGCTTCAGTAAGACTGTGGTTTACAGTCGCTCTTACACACACACACACACACACACACACACACACACACACACACACACAC
>JAOUQT010062629.1:0-10487 GCA_025769995.1 Xyliphius kryptos
CTCCATGTCTCCTGGTGTACTGGCCTGTCTCCTGGTATCTGCTCCATGCTCTGGACACTGTGCTGACAAACACAGCACACATTGATGTGCCATCCTGAATAAGCTGCACTACCTGAGTGACTTGTGTGGGTTGTAGACTTGTGGGTTGTGTGGTACAGGAAGAAGTTGGTAAAATTCAAGAAAAACATGATTTTCATGTAGGACAATGCTCTATCACATGCATCCAAATACTCCACAGCGTGGCTGGCCAGTAAAGGTCTAAAAAAAGAAAAAATAATGATATGGCCTCCTTGTTCACCTGATCTAAACCCCATGCAGAACCTGCGGTTCCTCATAAAATTTGAGATATACAGGGAGGAAACACAGTACACCTCTCTGAACAGTATCTGGGAGGCTGTGGTGGCTGCTGCACACAATGTTGATCGGAAACAGATCAAGCACCTGACAGAATCTATGGATGGAATGCTTTTGAGTGTCATCATAAAGAAAGGTGGCTGTATTGGTCACCGATTTGTTTTTAAATGTCAGAATTATTTATTTATAAATTTTGTGTTGTTATATTGGTTTATCAGGTGAAAATAAACTACAGAGATGGGTATAGATCTGTTTTGTGTTATTATGCATAGTAATAGTTACCTGCACAAACAGATATCCACCTAAGAAAGCCAAATCTAAAAATCAATCTTTTGGGTTGATTGAGAACATAGTTGTTGTTCAATAATAAACAGAATCCTCCCAAATATAACTTGCCTAATAATTCTGCACACACTGTACACTATCTTGCCAAAAGTATTCGCTCACCTGCCTTGACTCATATGAGCTTAAGTGACATAGGATTCAATATGACATTGGTCCACCATTTGCAGCTAGAACAGATTCAACTCTTTTGGGGAGGCTGTCCACAAGGTTTAAGAGTGTATTTATGGGAATTTGTGACCATTTTTCCAGATGCGCATTTGTGAGGTCACACACATTGATATTGGAAAAGAAGGCCAAACCAAACTTTACACCTGGTACAATGTAGTCAGACAAGTACCGTTCTCCTGGAAACCACCAAACCCAGACTCGTCTATCAGATTGCTAGATGGAGAAGCGCAATTTGTCACTCCAGAGAACACATCTCCACTGTTTTCATGCTTTGCACAATTGCATCCGACACTTTGCATTGCACTTGGTGATGTATGGCTTGGATGCGCATCAGCATCCACTGTTCCACGCTCCGTCAGTTTATGTGGCCTACCACTTTGTGGCTGAGTTGCCATCATTCCCAAACACTTCAATTTTTCTATAACACCATTGACAGTTGACTGTGTATATATATACACAGTCAACTGCCACCCCGGTGCACTACAGTGACAAGGAGTTATCCATCTGCAATGCAACGCAGCAGCTCTTTAAACTGCATTCCTGCATTATAAGATGTTTATACATGTATATATATCAATTTGTTAATTTGGAAATCTCCAAAGAGATTTGCCCTGATATATTTATCTTGCCTACTGTGCATACACACAAGGAAATTCTGTACTTCACAATCAATCCAGGCAGTGAAGTAAAACACATATGCATACACACACACAGTGAAGTGAGCATACATGCCCAGAGCTGTGAGCAGCCCTGTACATGGCACTCAGAGAGTCATTGGAGTTGGGTGCACTTCAGTCAGAGTATTGGTGCACAAGGCTATTCCTTAACCACAAGCCTATGACTGCCCCGAAGTTTAGAATTACATACACGACATGTAGAAACAAGTTTAGAGACAACAAATCTCAAACTAGATGTCAACACAAACAGATATCAACACAAACAGCAAAAAAACAAACAAACACAAAAATATGAAAAAGTATAGTTTTATTAATTTATATGTGGGTCTACATCCTGAAAAAAAGAAGGTTATTCTGCAGTGATGTTTACTATAAAAGCTTGTTCTCCTCTCAGTAGTGACCCTAAGAGCATTCACGCTAATGTAGTAGGGTTAGGATTAGGACTGGCACTGGCATGAATAAAGTCAACTAAATATTAAGACTTCTAGGGTGTTACTAGTACACAGGGATCCTGGGACTTGTTAAACTCTGATGCTTTCTTTATCTGAATGTTTTGACTCAAGTGTTTCTATTTTAGAACATTAGAACCTTAGCAGAGAGGATTACACCAATCAGCCAAAGGTCACACACACACACACACACACACACACACACACACACACACACACACACACACACACACACACACACACACACACACAGATCTTGAAAATATTTTTGTTTACAAAGTTGTAGTTTTTGGTGGATCTTGTGAAATGTCAAGGATCTGTGTCCTGTAGTAGATGCGCCTTCTGAAATTGTTTAATATCAGATATTTAAATGTGTTATTTTGTTGAATCCACTCCCTCATTGACAGCAACAAGACCAAATCATAGACCTACCATCATGATTCATTTTTATCAATGGGCTCTTTTAAGAAACCGAAGACATTCTTAAAATTTTGCTGATTATGTACAAAGGGTTATGTTTTGAGTTAATAGTAATTTCAAGTTTAAAACTTTCAGAAGATGTATCAAGCAAGGTAAACCTACCTGTAGGTACTTACAGAGTTCGCCTAATCTTCCAAAATAACACTGGCATGTGTGTGTGTGTGTGTGTGTGTGTGTGTGTGTGTGTGCGCGCGTGTGTGTGTGTGTGTGTGTGTGTGTGTGTGCGTGTGTGTGTGTGTGTGTGTGTGTGCGTGCGTGCGTGTTAAACTAAGCCGCCGTGTAAGTGTATTAAGGTTTCCCCATCTGTTCAAACCAAATCCTGCACTGAATGAGATCTGAATGTAAAAAGATCTCTAATTTCGTTATTTACTAAGTTAAGATGAACATCTTATTCAAACAAAAATGTAACCCCATCATTAAATACATTTTAGAAAATAAATGTAATTAAATGTGTCTGTGAAGGTAAAGATTTGTGGGAAACGTTAATCTCTCTATGATCATATTGTTTGTATATGATTGTATATGTTTTTATATGTTTCTGATGGTCATTCTGTGTTCATTTTAGCATTGAAGATGTTTTATTTTGTCTCTATAGACCAGAAAACAAACACTTTACATAAAGTAGCTGTAATGTTGAAGAACTATAATGTTAATGATGGTGTAATGATCAGAATATCTTTGTGAGAGATATACCATGGTGTGTTTCTCCTGCTCCTGCTTTTACATTTGGTCCTTTAGCAGACCCTTTTCTCTGAAGATTTACAAGTATCCCAAGGTCAATTTTGCTTAAGGACTTGCTTGAGAACTTCAGCGGGCCTGAGATTTACATCTACAACCTTTAGATTAGATACTACTTCTGTAATGCAACATGGTTCACACCACATGGTTCTTCTAGGATCTCATTTAAACGAATGTGGCACCATCCGTTTATTCATGAAAAACGTATTCCAAAAAAGTGATTACTGAAAAGTCACTTTGAGCATTTTTTTTTAAAGGTTTTGGAATGTCCCCTGTAGGAGTTAAATAACATGACCAGTGCTCACTTTAATCCTCCATCTATTGCCTGAGTTCACTTTGAAATCCTGCTCTTTATTCTGAGGTTTTATTTTTAACAAGGTGGTAGCTGTAAATAGTGCATTAGTGATTGGCTAAGGGGATTAGTGGTGGTCTGAATGAAGGGGTGGCTTCAGAGTGCATCTATAAAATCACACACTCACCTGCACAACACCAAACAGACGTGAGGAGACCATCAGCGAAACTAACATCAGCAACGCAGGTAAGAACCACTATAAATATCTGAGTCCAGGATTTTCATTCACACCTGCAGTTCTAAAAATTAAGAAAACCACAGCAGGTTTTACTGTGTACCTGGGAAATAACATTAATAACATTCACACACTGAACTGTGCATTTATTCTCTTAACACACTTTTAATGGAATTCTGTATATGTGAAATAACGGGTGTAATTATTGATCATGTATTGACGCTGTTTTAATTGGATCTTACAGATCGGGAGACAGAAACATGGTGGATAAGTGAGTAATGTCCTTAATAAAATCTTTCTAGTGCACACATAATTCTGGTTTCACTGTGTAGCTCACTGTGTTTCAGCGGTTCGATTATCACACATCGATGTCATGTTTAAACTGAATAAAGACATTTTAACACCATGATTACTTTGGACATCATGTGATAACTGAGTGATATTGGGAGTGTACTCAGCAAATCACACAGTTATCATTCTGACCGTCATTCCGAAACTAGATTTAACATTTCCACATATGTTTCTTGTCTTTTGTTTTGCTTTGTCTCTGTTCAGGGTTTTTAAGAAGACGAGTGGTAACGGCCAAGTAAGAGACCCATCATGTATTCACTTAACAGATAATTGATTCATCATTAATGCTAATACTTGGTGCTGTATTATAATATAGAATATAATATTCATTCAAATAAAATCTGAATCATTCATTGAATTATTTAATTGTTGAATTTGCAGAACAGTCTGAATATTCAAAAGTATAAACAAATAAGTATAATAAAATTTTTTAAAACCAGACAGGTCAATGTAAGGTTAATCTAACATCAAAATCCTTTTGTGTTTTTGTAGCTGACTCTGTACTTGGGAAAAAGAGATTACATTGATCATGTGGACCACGTGGACTCACTCGGTACCAGACCTTCATTTGTAAAACACTTTAAGTTTTTAAAGATGCAGAAGAATAACATTGATATTTCGTGTTTGGTTCAGAGGGTGTGGTGAAGGTCGATCCTGCAGATCTCAAAGACAGAAAAGGTACAAAGTTCCATTCTGGTTGATGCGAGGAAGCTGCATATACAGCACCATAGTCATAATTCTGTACTGAAGGTTTATTGTTTACAACAAACCTATAAAAAATGTTTCATTTAACACGTTTATAATATATACTGTATTTTTGAGATGTAGAAGTAGCTCTGGAAAACAAAAAACCCATAACAGAATAAAAAAATAAGAAAAGTTTTGGTATTGATACTTCATTTCAGAAGATACAGAGTGTATTAAATTGTTATTAATTTGTATTAAATTGTTATACTATATCTTTGTGGGTCATGTCTGCAGTGTGGGTTCAGCTGTGCTGTGCATTCCGTTATGGTAATGAAGATCTGGACGTGATAGGATTGACTTTTAGGAAGGACATATGGATCAATCACATCCAGCTTTACCCTGATGCTGGACACAAACCCAAACTTACCGACATGCACAACACACTGTTGAAAAAAGCTGGAGAACAGGCCTATGCCTTCACCTTCGACGTACGCCTCCATTTATCATCCACTACAATAGACCTCACAACAGTAACAACACAAATAATAGTCACATTAAAACAAAGCACATTCACACTGCACATATTACTGTTACACTATAAACTACACACAGTCACAATGTATGCGTTAGTGTTAACTACACACACACTATAAACATTACTGCTGCACTGTAAACTACACACAGTTACACTGCACGCATTACTGTTACACTGTATACATTACTGTGACATTGTAAACTAACGTCACAATGTACACATTAATGTTACACCGTATACTATTCACAGTCAACTATGCGCATTAGTTGCGTTGTAAACTACAGTCACACTGTACACAACTGTGAACTACATACAGTCATAATGTACACAGTACTGTTAAACTGTAAATGACACAGTTACACCGCACACATTATGGTCACACTGTAAAAAGCATAGTCATAATATACACAGTACTTTTACACTGAAAACGACACATTACACTGCACAAATAACCATTGTACTTTAAACTACACACAGTTACACTGTACACAATATTTGTACACTGTAAACTACACAGTTACATATTCCAGTGGATGAACCCTTATTACATTTCAACTTATGTTTTTTTATTATTATTTATTTTGATTATTTTCAGATTCCAAACAACTTGCCATGTTCCATCACCTTACAACCTGGTCCTGATGATCAGGGCAAGAAGGTCAGAATTTCTCTTTCATGACTAGTTATACAGATGTGTATTCAGGTGTAAGTGATGAAATCTGATTGATGTATTTCTTGCAGCCATGTGGTGTGGATTTCGAGGTTAAAGCCTATGTGGCAAAGGCAGCTGAAGATCCGGATGAGAAAATCGACAAAAAGTAAATCCACCCCAAATTCTAAATTTGTTTATTTATTTTAGAGCCCTATGCAAACCTTCACTGATGCTGCTAATAATGATCTATTAATTGCTGACATGTGTCAAGCACTGCTAATTTGTGTAGTTTGCTTGGGTGAGTATAAAAACCTTCATCCTTAAATTATGTTTATCGGTTGATGTCTACCCACTTAGGGATACATGTCGACTGATCATTCGTAAGATCCAGTACGCTCCTGCGAACACAGGATCTCCTCAGAAAGCTGAAATCTGCAAGAACTTCATGATGTCTGATAAGCCAGTGCACATGGAGGCCTCGCTGGAGAAAGAAGTAACAATGTTCCATACACACCTGTAATATTGTGTTGAAAGTCTCAGTTATGTGATTCATCTGATTTATTTCACCAGATCTATTATCACGGAGAGCCAATTCCCATCAGAGTGAAGGTGAAAAACGAGACCAGCAAAGTAGTGAATAAGATCAAAATCACTGGTAAGAGGACAAGGGTGCAGCTGATCTTAGTAATAATGACACCTGGTCAGAGACGAGGTGCTCATACTGATGTGGCTTTATTTTACAGTGGATCAGACCACAGACGTGATTCTTTACTCTGCAGATAAATACACCAAAACTATTCTGTCTGAGGAGTTTGCGTAAGTTTTTATCACTCCTGCAGCACCAAAGACTTTGTTTCTTTTGTTGGTATTCCATCTATCTAGGGGAAATGGAGACTGTCCTCAAACTCTCTGAGAGATCAGACATAAGGAAATATCACATTAATTCCTTTTAAATAGAATTATTTAAAATTTATATTAAAAAATAGAAACGAAAGTTGTTTAAAGAAAAACAATTCACTCATACGTACTATCAGGGGTAAGACTCAAGTTAGATCAAATTAATTACAGTGCAAAAGTAATTCCAAGATTCTGCCTTTAATTCTTGTTTTCAGAACTTTAGATTTGTTTACACGTTAGCTAAAAAAAACTGTCTCTCCAGATGAATGTAATTAGTGTTTGTGTGTGTGTTTGTGTGTGTGTGTGTGTATCCTTACAGGGAATCAGTGGAGGCAAATTCTTCGTTTGATAAAGTTTTAACCATCACACCACTACTCTTAGATAATAAAGAGAAACGAGGGCTTGCTGTAGATGGAAAACTAAAATACGAGGACACTAACCTTGCTTCAACTACCATGTGAGCAACATACAGACATTGATGTTTATTGATGTTTAGTTATTTAGCAGACTCTTTTGTCCATTGCGACTTAAAAATGAGAGAACAACACAAAGTCAGTCGTTTAAGGAAAAAACAACTAGGAACTAAATCCTCAACTGTGTGTATTTTTTTTTACTGTCTGTCTTTCTGCAGTCTGAGGCCCGGGATGGAACGAGAGATTTTGGGAATGATGGTGTTTTATAAGATTAAGGTTCATCTGATGGTTTCTTCAGGCGGGTGAGAGATTCATTAACATCAATAGTGATATGATTTTTTTTAAAGAATCATTTATTTTATTGAGTAGGTTTTTACTATTGTCAATGTTAAAGTAATGAAATTTGATCTGATTGGTTTAGGATGTTGGGAGGCCTCACTGCCAGGTATAATATAATTAATTTTATTTATCTTTCTTAGAATTAATAAATTCAGTTATTACTGTTATGATATTGATTATTATGATAATATTCTTATAATGATTGTGATATAATTATTATGGCTATTACTATGTTTTGTATGACTATTATTATAATAATAATTATTATTATTATCTTACTACATTAATCTAAGAATATTATTTATCTATCTTTTTACACAGCGATGTTTCGGTGGAATTACCGCTGACACTTATGAACCCCAAACCATGAGGTACACACAAATTCAGACCACATGGACTAAATTATAGCCTTATTGGACATCAGAATCTTGCACACTGTGTAATGTGTATTTGTTGGCTCGGGTACTGTCCCTGAATCCGGCTCACAGTCTAAGCTTTGATTCATACTGTAGAGTTTTATTAGGGGGATAGGGGCTGGTTTAAGGCTCAATAAAATTCAACAATATCATCAATGACATAGAATCATCAAATACTGACAAGCTTCTCTTTCCCCTTTTGCTTTGCAGAAAGAAACCAAGCTTTTGAGGAACCACAAGTACATTTACTAGATTCATCTTCCTAAGCAAAAGACCTAGTTACTCCAAATCATTTTAGTGTTAATAACATCTTAAGAGTGTCTTGGGTAACGCTATCACTACCATTTAAGAACCATCTAAGATGTGGTTTAAGGACCTATTACTTACTTGTGAAACCAAAAAGTACCAAGACTCAAACCACAATTTTGTTTGTGTTATGAGGTTCTATACCTATAAGAGAAAGGTTTCACCTACAGCAAATGTTTCAAAGAGGTACTCTCTTCAGTTCATCAGGTTGTAGATTCGGGTCTTTACTTTCCTCCTTTAGCTGTGTGCTTATCAGAACTGTCTTCTTTCTTTATGAAGTTTTTTATATTAGTGTGGGTGTGTAGCAGAACCCTGTGGAACCATACTGATAAGACTGAAGAATCGGAAATAAAATGAACCAGATTTTAAACTACTGCTGCTTCTCTTCATTTCACTACATTCCACTGCTGTAATGGATTCAGCTCAAAAGTTTTTACACAATCACACCATTATCTCTTAGAGTCTACCTGAAAACACAAAGGTTTCTCTGTTCTCTTTCACTAATAAACCAACTAAGGTTCAGGTATCAATGTTCAAAATAATGTTTTACTGGTTACCTGAGGGAACATTTATCTTAACATCCATCAGTTGGTTTTCATAATCCACCTAATCAGGGTTGCGGAAGGGACTAAAAGGGACACACACACACACACACACACATCGTCCACTTAATCCCATACTAGGGCCGCGGTGGGGTTCCCTATGCCCATCCAGGGGAGAACGTCTCGGGCGCTGGGCAAATACACCCAGGCCACATACTCACACACACACACACACACACACACACACACACACACACACACACACACACACACACACACACACACACACACACACATAGTAAAAATAATAAACTCAAAATAAGCTATATTAGCATGACAAATAATTAAATGTGTATTGCCAAAACAAAATGACAAAATATAAAATACAATAGACAAACAATAAATAAACAATACACAAACATACACTGTTACAATTACAGATGGTCCAGGTAAGTGTAGCAAGATACATTCACAGACCTGGTAGCAGATTTAGGCCTAGTTCACACGTAGCGTCTCCCCCACGTTGTTTTCAAAAATACTATCATCCACACAAATATGCCATTAAGTGTTGTAAACACTCCAAAAGCATAGATGTCAGTGTAACATAAAGCTAAAATCAATGTCAGCCAATCAGAATCCCTCAAAACAAATGATTTCCTGTTGTCGCTTCTGTAAAGTTTAAAACATGGCGCCATGAGGGTCGTTTGTGTAAACTGACAAAGAAGTTGAACCACTATTAAACACTGTAATGGAATACAAAGTAAATAAAAACCAAGACAATGTCGACTGGGAATCATGTCAAAGCAAGTATGCTGATATATTGTAGAAGTTTTTAGAACATTATCCAACAGAGTCCTCAAATAAGTTTCCCACGAATGGAGGGAAATAGTGCGTGCTAATTTTACAACAAAGATCAAAGCAGTCAGAGGAAGATATCACCAAACCGCCGACTCAGGACGCAGAAGTGGACACGGTCGAGTGGTACTACATTACTTTGAACTGTATGAACAAATTTGGGGTGGTTCCCCAGCTACTACTACCATAGTAGGAATCCCTGCCGTTACCATCGCCTCCCGCGTCTTCCTCATCCACTTTGGATGTAGCGGAAACCGAGTCTGACACAGAGATAAGCAGTGTGGGTCCCACAGTAAACTAGAGGAGAGCCCTGCTTCAGGTATGTATGCAAATAAATGCATTCTTTATATATGCCTTTATATAAGATCTTGAGCTTTATGGCAAACCTTATTTTTATGTAAAAAAAAAAAAAAAGTACATGCTCTTAAATGTACTTAAAGTATAAAAGTATAAGTATTTCTTTAAAAATAATTTGTAACTCAAATTTCTTTAAAATGGTCCATTTTATTGGAGCCCTATCAGATGAAAACATGCTGTATACCACTATTTAGTGGCTGAATAAGAACATTGTCAGTAGACATAATGTTTAGAATTCAGATCTACAATAGCCAATCAATATTACAATAATGCTTTATTTGCAGATGGTGAGGTAGCTCAGTGGTTTGGGTGTTGTACTAGTAATCCAAGTGGTTTGGGTGTTGGGCTAGCAATCCAAAGGTTGTGGGTTCAAATCCCAGGACCACTGAAGTTACCAAT
>JAOUQT010062640.1:0-10487 GCA_025769995.1 Xyliphius kryptos
TGCAAATATTGACTTGCTGCATTAACTCATTCTAACTGTCAATAAAAGCTTTTGTTACTCATAATATTATTGCAATTCTATTTCTGTATGTAATAAAAACATCTGACAAACACACATAAAAACCAGAGCAGCAGATCATGTGAACATATAAAAGTCATTCTCAAAACTTTTGGCCATTACTGTATACCGTACATAAGTCCAAAGCAAAGGCAATAAAAATATAATGAATGTTAATTATATTATGTATAATTTAATGAACATAAATTAAAGCTTAAAAATGAAAACGGAACATTAACTGCAATATTCTGTCCCATGAAGCTTCAGACAGGCTAATTTATGCTGACATCATCACATATGAGTCGCTCACAGCTGCTGTAATGAATAAAGGGCTGAAAATCAAGTCTAATTTTTAAAAGTACTTTTATAAATAGGTTCACAGTGGCGCTAAAATACTGACTTAGTACATCAAACTAAAACTTTAACCTTCTCCTCCTCGCAAAACCCTCTTTATCGGTCCGACTCAAGAGCAGGGATGGACCTGTAGTATCTGAAATATGATCTCACTTCGGGTTTTAATAATATTTAAATACAACTAGTTCCTGGTTTCATCAATAGTACGATTCTGTAGAACTGTATATAAAAAAACACTTGCTAATGAGTAGATGCTAGCTAACGCTACTGAAGTCGTGTAGAAGAAACGCTGTCTGAAGGCAAAACGCTAAGCGAAAGAAAAAAGTAAGTAGTCAGAAATATATGTGCAAAAAAAACAAAGGTGCAAAAATAAAACAAACAACAGTTGATCACAGAGTTGAAACTGAACCAGTACAGAATGAAAAGACACAAGAACCAGTGGACTGAGATTTCTGAATGAACCTCCCGTGATCTGGTGGAACGTGTTTTTTTGTTAGTCACATTGTCTTGTTTTAAAGAGGTTTTGTTTGCCCGGGAGGAAGAGGAAATTAAAAGATTGGCAGAAGGGTGTTGTTGAGTTACTTCAGTCCCCAAAGAAGAGGTGGGTAAGTGGACAGAGGATTCTTTGGCACCAGAAGGTTCTGTTTGAGTGGTTCCAGTCCATGAAGATGTGGCAGGTAAGTGGACAGAGGTTTCTTTTGCACAAGAAGGTTCTGTTTGAGTGGTTCCAGTCTGTAAAGATGTGGCGGGTAAGTGGACAGAGGTTTTCTTTTCACCAGAAGGTTCTGTTTGAGTGGTTCTTGTCTGTGGAGATGTGGCGGGTAAGTGGACAGAGGTTTTCTTTTCACCAGAAGGTTCTGTTTGAGTGGTTCCAGTCTGTGGAGATGTGGTGAATAAGAGGATGGAGGATTTTTTGGCACTAGAAGGTTGTAAATGAGTGATTGTAGTCCATGAAGATGTGGCGGGTAAGTGACCGGAGGATTCTTTTTCACCAGAAGGTTCCGTTTGAGGGTTTCCAGTCTGTGGAGATGTGGTGAATAAGTAGATGGAGGATTCTTTTGCACCAGAAGTTGGTGATTGAGTGAGAGACCCTGAATATGAGGTTTCTTGATGAGCATTTTCATCCCATAACCATTCGCTAAGAAATAGTTCCTCCACTGGACTGGGAGATGGAACTAGAACAATATTCATAATTAAATACCCAGTTTCCAAAAGAAATTCCTTTAATGTTAAATCCTGGATTTTCTTCAGAAGCCCCCTACTGATGCAGTACGTGGCCTCGGGGTCGTAGTCGGACGAATCTTTGTGTTCGGTCACGTAAACTTTCAGAAACCACTTCTCACTGACTCTGACGATGATGCGTTCCTTGTTACTGTCGTCATCCACGTTCCTGTAATTTTTCCGAACATAACGGGGCAATGAATAAGCCTTTGCTTTGTTCAGATTTCCCAACACGTAGTAGGACTGGTCCACTTCGGGGAGGAGTTTAATTCCATCATGATTAGTTCTGTTTTCATATTTGTGGAAACCATATTTTCCTTCCTCTGGGTCATGGAGCCAGCACATTTTATTGTCCTTGTCGAACTTAAAACATACTTTAGTGAACCAGAAGAGCAGCTTGAGTCCGTGTCGTGGTTCGGACTGTCCAAATCCAGAGTCCTTCAGGTGTCTGAAGTCATTTATTGTCTTTATTTTTGGCATAGTGAACCTACGCCGCGCTCTATAAATGAAAACAGTAAATGTTTGTTAATTAAACCTGAAATGAAGGTGGAGCCTTCCAGCATCAGATTGTTTGCAGATGTTTGAACATGTGATAAGCTTGTGCTTAATGAACGAGCCTTGTGACCTCAAGGTCCCCGGTTTGATTCCCGGTCCCACCAAGTGCTATGGCTAAAGTGGCCCCAATGGATATCTCTTTTTCAGATCATAGCATATATATATATATACATATGAGTGTGTGTTTCTGTTTGGGGGGTGGGGGGGTGCAGGGAATGTCTGTTCCTGGGATGTACCAGCAGCATTCATTTGTTTTTAATCCTTAAATCAATGAAGAAATTAATTCCATGGATCTATGTAAGCAGGCAGCACGGTGGCTTAGTGGTTCGCATCGCAATCTGGGTGTAGTTTCCATGTCCTCCCCGTGTCCGTGTGGGTTTTCTCCAAGCTCTCCAGTTTCCTCCCACAGTCAAAAAACATGGATTATATATAAATTGAATGCTCTAAATTGCCCCATATAGTGTGTGGAAGTGTGAGTGAGTGAGTAAGTGAGTGTGTGCTCAGCGATAGATTGACGCCTTGTCTTAGGTGTATCCGCTCAGCGCCCAAGATGTTCTCCCCTGGATGGGCATGGGGAACCCAACGTAAAGCAATAGGCGGTAGATAATGGATGGATGGATGTAAGTATCTACACCAATTGTAATTGTTGAGTTCCTCTGAGGGGCGGCATGTGGGCTTAGTGGTTAACACGTCCGCCTCTTGAATCCCAATCTTGGTGGACTTTCCATGTTTTCTTCGTGTCCAGGTGTGGTAGCCCAGTGGTTGGGGTGTTGGGCAATCAATCTAAAGTTTGTGGGTTCAAATCCCAGGTCCACTGTCATTACCAATGTTGATGGAAGGTCCTTAACCCTCATTGCTCCAGGGGGGCTGTTTTATAACCAACCCTTATGCTGACCCCAGCCATGGGGTTTTCTCCGGTGCGCCAAGTGTTAGATTGACAGCCTGTCCTGAGTGTATCTGCCCAGCGCCCGAAACGTTCTCCACTGGATGAGCATGGTAACACCACCCACCCCCCCACGACCATAACACGGGATTAAGTAGAAGAGAAAGCATCCAAGAGACAAAACATTTCAGTGTGAAACAAAAGATACACAACAACAAAGAATAAACAAAACAATATGCTCAGAAAAGTTGGTCCACTTTTTAACAATACAATAAAAACTCCACGGTTTGCCCACCAATACCATCTGAAGGCTGAATATCGTAGGTTTATTTATATTTTGTTTCGACTTTACAGAAAAAGTCTCAACTTTTCCTGGAGCTGGGGTTTATAATAAACACAAAGCGGAACGCCTGAACACAGAAACGAAAAAAACAGACACACAGCACAAAACATCAAACAAATAAAACAAAAGTTGACAAACACAGAATGTAAAACACAAGATAAACGCCTCCTCCCATCCCGGAAAATCTTTACATTTACGACATTTAGAAGATGCTCTTCTCCAGAGCGACTTACAGAAGTGTGTCCGTTAATTGTAAACATCATCATCACCACGGTTTAAGTTTCAGACTACAAAATCTGGAAAATGCGTTTTTTTTTTTTCCAGTAATCTGATGTTTGGCGTGAATGTGTTTACTCGTTACCAGTGTAAGATAAATGTGGTACCGTACCTGCTGTGTGGCGCGCTCAGGAACTTGCTGAATCTGATGTAAAGCTGAAGTCTGAAGCTGTAGATATCCGAGGAAACTCGTCATACAGGAAAATCTGGATGTCTGAATCCTAAGTGAGCTTTGCTTTAAAGTGAAATAAACACCGTGACTAATAAATGATACATTGATATGACCTTAAAGTATGAGCCTTAAAATATACAATGACATCAATACACACTATATTGCCAAAAGTATTTGCTCACCCATCCAAATGATCAGAATCAGGTGTCTCACCCA
Source organism: Xyliphius kryptos (assembly GCA_025769995.1). Classification (NCBI taxonomy): domain Eukaryota; kingdom Metazoa; phylum Chordata; class Actinopteri; order Siluriformes; family Aspredinidae; genus Xyliphius; species Xyliphius kryptos. Next base: position 4,078 of record JAOUQT010062640.1, read on the forward strand.
CTTCTACTGCTACAGGTGAAGAAAATCATACAGACTGTTTTTACAAACATTTGTGAGAGAACGGCTCGCTCTACGGTGCTTAGTGAATTTCAGTATGGAGCTGTAATAGGGCGCCCCCTGTGGAACAAATCCAGCCGTGAAATTTCCTCCCTCCTAAATTTTCCACAGTCAGCTGGAAGAATATGGAAGTGAACGACAGCAACTCAGCCACCAAGTGGTAGCCACTTAAACTGACGGATTGGGATCACGCATAGCACGAAGAGGTCGCAAACTTTCTGCAGAGTGGATCACTACAGAACTCCAAACTTCATGTGGCCTTCAGATGAGCTCAGGAACATTGTGCTGAGAGCTTCATAGAATGGGTTTCCTGGTCCAGCAGCTGCATCCAACCATACATCATCAAGTGCAATGCAGAGCGTGGGATGCAGTGGTGTAAAGCACGCTGCCACTGGACTCTAGAGCGGTGGAGACGCGTTCTCTGGAGTGACAAGTCATGCTTCGCCAATCTGATGGACGAGTCTGGGTTTGGCGGTTGCCAGAAGAACGCTACTTGTCTGACTGCATTGTGCCAAGTGTAAAGTTTGGTGGAGGGGGATTACGGTGTGGGGTTGTTTTTCAGGAGCTAGGCTTGGTCCCTTAGTTCCAGTGAAAGGAACTGTGAATGCTTCAGCAGACCAAGACATTTTGGACAATTTGGAGTTTGGAGCCGGTGCCGTCCTCTTCCTCATGATGGTGCACCAGCGCACAAAGCAAGGTCCATAAAGACCTGGAGGACAGAGTCTGCTGTGGAGGAACCTGACTGACCTGCACAGAGTCCTGACCTTAACCCCATAGAACATCTTTGGAGACGGAGAGCCAGACCTTCTCGCCCAACATCAGTGTGTGACCTCACAAATGCACTTCTGGAAGAATGCTCCAAAATTCTCTTAAACACACTCCTAAACTTTGTGGACAGCCTTCACTAAAGGGTTGAAGCCGTTCTAGCTGTAAAGGGTGGACTGGCGTCATACTGACCCCTATGGGTTAGGAATGGGACGGCACTTAAGCTCATATGTGAGTCAAGGCAGGTGAGCAAATACTTTTGGCACTATAGTGTATCTGAGTTGTGTTTGTGGAGATATGAAGTCTCCAGAGCGCGGTTAGAAGCATTAGTTGGTTATAGCGGACTGATCTCAGATCTGCCTCAGAGCGTCGTCATTAACATCAGGCCAGTTTTCTGATAACATTAAAAAGCCACTGTGTTCTCGATTCTCGAAACCCCACCGGCCATTTTACCAGAGATCTACAATAAATACTGATTAGGGCCGCGTCTTCGTCATTTCTTCTCCTCCTCGCTCCTCCTCTCGGTGGCAGAATCCGCAGCGCCCGGGCGGCGTGATGAATCGCTCGTGTCCTTGGCTCAGTTCATTTGCAATCCATTACAGCGCATTAGCTCGGTGTCAAAGAGGAACCCAAACACCATGCATCACTACTGGGCTGAGACGGGTTCCGTCTGGTTCCTGCACAACATACGCCTTCGGACGTCAGCTCCGGGGAGCACGATGACGCGAGAAGAGAATTTGCGTCCTAAATTAAGGAAACAAAAACCAAATCCAGCGTTCGGTAACATCTGCATCGTCCCAACAAAGAGCTGCAGCCAATCAGATGTGTCCTTCAGGTTCAGCGTCATTTCAACGACTCTATAACGCCGCTTATCAGACACGAGTCGAGTCACGGCAGCTACGCCCAGGCAAGGACGGATTAAGGATAGTCTGGGCCCCTGGGCAAAGAGTTGCACAGAGTTGCAAGGAGCCATGGTAAACAACTTCTATGGAAGTCAAGGGCCCCATAGCAGGGGCCCCCGTGATCAAGGGCCCTCTAATGGTATGCCCTGCTCTTCTCTAGGGTCCCCTGGTAGGGGCTCTCATAACCAGGGCCCTCTAAAAATATGCCCCCTCTTTCCTAGGACCCCTAATAGCCAGAAGTCAAAGTCAGAGCAGTGCCACAACGCCTCATCCATCTAAGGCGCCCAAAAGCATGGCTAGGGGCCCCAAGAGGCCCTGGGGTCAAATCCCTAATAGTCAGAGGATCCTTAAAATGGGGGGCCCTCAAAAATAAAAATATATTGTACCATAAATGTTCATAGGCATCGCAAATAGTTTTCGACCAGGGCCCCCCCGGGGCCTCCTGACCTCAAGGGCCCCTGGGCGCTGGCCCCACTGGCCCGCTCAGTAATCCAGCCATGCACCCAAGATATGGGCGCCAATCCATTGCTGGGCACACCCATAGACTCACACACACCCTCTATAGGGTTGTTTGGTTTTGGAAGGAAACTGGAGAACCCGGAGGAAACCCACGCAGAAAATTGATTCATTTGTGAATCATGATAAAGATTCAATGATTCTGACGATTCTTTTTCATCCCATAGGGTCGTGCGGGGGACAGGGGTGGTTCCCATGTCCCCATGGGTCCCCATGCCCATTCGAAATGTTTCAGGTGCTGGACAGAGCGCCAAGCCCTCGCTCACACACACTATATAGGGACACTTTAGAGCGGCCAATTCACCTTAAATCCATGTCTTTGGACTTTGGGAGGACACTGGATGGTCCAGGTACCTGGTCCACATCGTCCTGTATCAGTGGTGGAGGAGTACAGGATAAAGAAAACAAACTGTGCTTGACTTTGAGTATACATCCACAAGGGGGAGCAGGTGGGTGGACGTGTGTCTCACAATGTCCGGAATATTTATCAGGGCGACATCTAGATTGGGTACGGCGCCCTGTAAGGGTCAGTCAGGACCCAGATGGCAGAGTTTATCCTTTTTCGTTCACAGAAAACGGAGCTGTTGGCTAAACAAGTTTACTGGAGTGTCGTGGCCTCCGCTGGGAGACCCCGCCGCGCTGAGATCCGGATTGGATGCTGAAACTGCAGCATGGACCGAATAATTGGCCTGATAATTAATCCTGAGCAGAGCGGCCGGCGTGAAGGACAGATCTGCCACACGCGGGCAGGTTTCCTCTCCGTCCTCTGCGGAGGTTCAGCGTCCGAGTGATGATGGACAGTTAGCAGTTAGGACACGGTGCTAAATGTCCATCAGAGTTTCCCAAGGATAAGCGCCACCTAATGGAGAACCCTGAAGATTTCACATTATTTTAGCTTCTGAAATGTAAATGTGAACACATTTAAAAAAAAACATATTTAGTTTACTTTAAAAATCCACAAGTTTGAGTAAATTAATGGAAAAGACAGAGAAACGGAAATAACAGAACGTTAGCGCGTGACATCACCGATGGAATACGGGGAATGATGGCGCTAGCAAGCGGCGAGATGACGGAGTCGGACTGAATGTACCAGCGCTGGTGCATCAGATTCAGAGGATATTTTTTAAAGAGATGAAGAGGATGAATCTGCAGTGACTGTGGGGGGCGCTGTCTTTAATAACAACATTCAGCTGTTTAGATTTGAGTCAGAGGCAGAAGAGACCACCAGAGGGCAGTAAAGCACCGTCATCCGAACTGGGAATGCTGACTGGCGGACTCTTAAACGGCTCTCGTTAACTTTTTTACATGTCCATATTGTTGGAAAAGCACGCGGTTACGGCGGCGCGGCGGCGGCGGCCTTTAGAGAGAACGTCATGGGACAGGAGCGGGACTTTTGGCGAGTTCCGAACGGCAATGGTTTGAAGGTTAATACTGTCTATAAATAAAGCTTGATCCTATCCCAGCCGTTGTGTGAGTCTCGCTTTCCACATCCCGTAGTTGTGTTCGTCGTCTTTTTGTCATTTTGCACGTTCAGATCTTCTGCTTTAACTTCTCGGCTTGTTCTCCACCGTCTACGTCACGTACGACGTATATTCCAACGCCGAAGGATTACATTAAAGTCTTTTAAGCCGTATTCCTTGAATTTGGAGGGATAAAATTCGAAGCATTCATAATCACAATGATGTATTTATGTATTTTATTATTCTAAGTTGTGTGGCGATCTTTAGTTTGCTGTCGTAATCCAAAAGAGAACGAGGAAGAGAACGAGGTTCTACGGGTCCGGGTCAGACCTGGTTCACGTGACCCCTGCATTTCAAACCATACCTGGAGGTGCAGACGTTACTCTTACTGATCTCGAGGTTGGAGATGGAGGTATTGAGGTCAGTGGGACACTGTGTTAGTGTAGTACTATAGGAGGCTGCTGTGGGGTTCTGGGTAATAAAGTTATAAATTTGTGATGAAGAAACTTAGATCTGCAAGGGAGCGACGCTGTGTGTGTGTGTGTGTGTGTGTGTGTGTGTTCATACTCCATGTTATCAGATGATGTAATGAAACAATGCTTTTAATTTCTTATAAACGTTCACAGATCTGATGATCTTTTGGATTTTTATTGTGTTTTAAGCTTTTTTAATTTACAAAAATAAATATTAAGGTCTAGCGGAATACGTGTGCTTCGCTACGGTGGAGAACCTGATAACAACAGGAAAGTTGAAAGGCAGGTGTTGAATGGAGTTTGGAGGTTATATACAGTATTTTGAATGTATGTATTATTAGACTGAGGTTTGGGCGATTAAACATCTGAATCTGTGGGATGAATATCGTGTGAGGGCTACGACGTCCACGCACTCGCTTTCTTACCTGAAGTTATTAGTAGGTTTTCCAAGGACACCATAAAGAATGATGGTGGCAGGTTTCAGATTTGTAGGTTCTCACCAAGCGCCAATCCATCTGAGGTGTTGGGTTCGATAGCGATAGCAAACGAACAAACGAACGGAAAGCGAGAACCCGTTCGTTTTTCCAAGGACATGGTAGGGAATCACGATGCCAGGTAGCTTTGTAGGTTCTCGGGAAGACCCCGATGTGACTCTGGTGGGGTCTTGGGTTTGATGGTGATAACGATGGTGAGGAAGGTGAGACGTACTTGGTTTTTCCAAGGACATCATCAATCACAAAGCCAAGTTTCAGCCTTGTGGGTAGTCGGGAAGCGGGAGAATTCATGACGGGTCAGTGAGGGCTTTGGCGTTTCTAGGTTTTCCAAGGACACGATAAGGAATGAAGGTACTCACCAAGACCCCAGTCCATCTGAGGTGTTGGGTTCGATGGCGACAGTGAACGAACAATCGAACGTAGGAAAGCAAGAACCTGTTGATGGTAGGGGATCGCGATGCCAAGTTTCAGCCTTGTAGGTACTCGGGAAGACCCTGATGTGACTCTGGCGGGGTCTTGGGTTTGATGGTGAGGAAGGAGAGAAGTACTTAGTTTTTCCAAGAACATCATGGGGAATCACGATGCCAAGTTTCGGAAAGCGGAAAGTGAGGGCCTTGGGCGTTTTTAGATATAGAGATTCCCTCTTTGACACTGAGGGAACTTTGTTATAGTTCTCAGAACTGTCTATGTAATGCTCCCTCTTTTAGCATTGTGTAATCTGCAGGAACCGGAGAACTAGACATTTTTAACTCCTGCATCACAGCAGGTACTTCCTTTATATTTAGGAACCATGAGCGATGGAGGTGTAGGGTGGTCAGAAACGGGCTCCGTTCCTCTAGGAGGGTTCATGGGTAACATCGTATGTCAAGCGCTATTTACTCTGCTGTGAGAACCTGATCGTGTCGTAGACCGGTCACTCTGTACGTCCTGTCGTGCTCGCCCCGCTCTAGTGAGGACCGACCCAATGCATGGTGCTACAACCTCATCAGGATGCGGGTTCACGCTCCCATCCTTCATCAGCGCTCAGTGGTGGAACGTTCTTCTAAGATCCAGACGTGATGCTGAAAGGTTCTGATTTTTTTAAGATACAACAAACGATCTCTTCCACAAGTGCAGGCTGTAAACTCTCGACACACGACCCCAAAAATGAGCCACTGTGCCCCCTTGTGTTGATCTCTAACTAATTGGCTGTAAATGTTACGGCCTAAATGATGTCATAGGTTTCAGTGGTGATGAAGCCGAAACCTGAGCAGCCCCACACACACACACACACACACACACACACACACCGACACGCACGTCCTCCGAATCACTCTGCGCACCCTGCGCCCCTGTGTGAGTCTAATGAAAGCAATTAATCTGCCAAATTAGGTTGAGATTACACACGGCGCCACCAGCTGGCGCTCTTTAGCGTGACCACATGCTAGAACCAATGCTAACCCCGGCGACACTCGCAACTTTATTCAGGTGACGCGCCGATTGGTTTACTGCACGTTACGCCCAAAACACAGCAATGAGTCACGTCGCCACGCTAGCGCACTGACACGCCCTCAATCAAGCTGCGGGGTGCACAGCTCACGACTTGCTAAAATAAACTCACACACCGACACACCAACCGACACACACCGAAATACACCAACCGACACACACCGAGACATACCGACACACACCAACCGACACACACCGAGACATACCGACACACACCAACCGACACACACCGAGACATACCGACACACACCAACC
>JAOUQT010062657.1:0-10487 GCA_025769995.1 Xyliphius kryptos
GGAATTTAAAAAAAAAAAAAAAAAAAAAAAAAAAAAAAAAAAAAAAAAGAAACCCACGACGAAGGAAGGAACCCTCAAGGTCTGCGGGGCAGGGCTCAGGTGGAATGTAAAGTCCGATCCGAATTTCGTTAAAAAGACCATTTCGTTTTTTTAAAACAGTAAAACACAGTCGGGTGGGGAGCAGGGGTATGGGGGAAAGGGTTTAGAAATTCATCCAACAGTCTCTTGAGTTTCAGTAATATCCAGGGTGGTACTGCTGACTCCATGGCTTCTGACTCCAAAACTGAAACAGAGAAGGAGGAGAGGTTCAGGGTTCTGTTGATACAATAGGCCCATCCCTAAAATGTTTCCACTGGCCAAACACCTCAACTAAAGAAGGAACCTGGACTTGGACACATCACTGATCATTTGGAGCTCACGAGGGTAAAACCATCCTAAACAAGAGCTATGGGGCAGGGCTTCACACCTAAACCTTTCAGAAAGCATCTGGTTACATGCTTCACCATAGGACCCTGATCTTTGAAGTCCAATGATTGGGTTCAGTGTCAGAAGTGATTCCTCCAGAACACCTGCCAACTTCACCCTGACTTGTTGATATGACCCATATTAGACTCACTAGAACCCCTGCAGTACTGTGGTACTAGTAATTATGGCGTATGGGATTTTCTAAGAGTGCCATCTAGTGGTCAGAGGTGGTGCCGCCAAGAAGACCACCACTAAAGCCTCCCTTAAGTTTGATTACTGAAATTCCTACACTTAAATGACAAACTCTTCTGTTCTGCTCCATTTGCCCTGAAGGGGTACCAACAGAACAGATCACAGAACTTACCCCCTGCTGCCAGCTCTGATTAAACGCCTGAACTTTATTCATGCCGAAGGAGCCGTTTCTGTAGCCGCCACCACGATTCTGTTGATTTCCGCCACGTCCTCGGAACTTCTGGAGGAGACAAGAATTTTGTAGTTACAAGCTACCAATCCCAGTCCAGAAAAGGAAATCTGAATTGTGGTCTTACCTGGTGGAAGTTCCCTCTGCCAGATCCACCTCCACCCCCACGGCCCATCCCGCCTCGGTTCATGGGTTTTCCACGATTCATGCCATCGCCGCCTCTGTTTGGCATGTTTCCCCTGCCACCCCTGGAGTGGTGTCCGTGGGGAGGCATGTTCCTGTGGGGGTGTCCGCCGTAGCCGCCATGACCAGGGAAGGGTCCGCGAAAGACAGGGGGTGGCGGTGGGCCACGGATAGGACGACCGTATCCGCCACGAGGACCTGGCACTATGGGATGGAAAACAGGGAGATGGGGTTAGGGTTCCCGGTTCAGGCCATGTGGCCTAACTTCAAAAATGATTGGCATTCCAGACTCACTTCCTCTGAAGCCACCTCGGTTCTGGAACCCTCCTCGGCCACCACGATGTCCATGACCTCCACCACCGCTGCGGTTAAACTGGCCCTTTCCACCACGGTTCCGGGCATTCCCCTTCTTAGGCGTGCCCTGGTTTGGCTTCTTTTCAGGAGGCAGAGCACTCTTGCTCTCCTCCTTATACTGCTCCAGCAGCTTGGTGGCCTCATCCTTCTGCAGCTCCACATACGTGACCTCAGAGAAACAGTCACCTACCTCTGGCAATGCGTAAAGACCTAAGAACACGGAGAACCCAGAACTTAAAACAGATTTAATCACATTAAAACAATCTCTGGTTTTTTAAACCAGCCTTTATGAGGAGATAATACTCAAAGTATATGCTGTTAAATTTAAAGTGTTAATATAAGAGACTAATGTAAATATTTTATTAAGAATTATATAAAAATCACTGTGTATAAATTAGTTGGGTTTTAATTGTCGTATTTAAAACTACATTTATTCTCTAAAATGTTTTGGAAGGTTTGATTTTTAAAAATAATTGTTTGCTTTGTGTTCAGTTTCCTCATGAGGCTAAAGTGGACCAGAACAGGTGAGTTCCTGGGGATAAAAGAGGAGGAACCTCAATACAGAAATAATAAGGATGATTGTGTTTCTTTGCCACACCATCTTTGACCACGAGATGGCACTCAAAATCCCTGACTCCATTAATACTTTGGACTTCGTGTTGTAGTACCAAAGTTCAGCAGGGGTTTCAGTGGGTCTAAATTATGGGCCATAATCGACGACAAGAAAGAGTCTGGGCAAAGTGGTCAGGGCTTTAAGAGGAATCACCACTTCTCTGTTAACCCATGACCAAAACCCAACCATTGGTCTTCAAAGATCAGGAACATGGAACCAGATGTTACATGAAACTTGAGCGCAAGAGCACACCATATGCTCTAGTTTAGGGTGGTGTTTAGTTGGGGGAAAGTTTCGGGAAGGGCCAATTGCATCAGCAGAACCCGGAACCTCTCTTCCACAGTTGAGACCGTTTTTGAGTCAGAAGTCAGAGTGAGTAATACAACCCTAAATACTAACCTCACCGCTTAAAAATAATTAAAAACCTAAATTGTCTTTCACTGAATTGTATCAGAATTTACCCCTGAGGGATTAAAAAATAAATAAATAAAAAAATATAAATAAAACACACACCATTTTCAGTTTCATAAAAGTAATTGCTCAAAATTCACTTTGATGTACATGCAAGATAAAATGTTCTTGAAGGAAATATATATATTTTTTTAAACAAATTACTTTGGTTTCCACTCTAAAAAGCGAGTCGTTTTGACCACGTGTCAAACCCGTTCAGAAGCTGAACTGAGAACTGAGCTGATAAGTGCATCATGGTAAAAGGTGGTGCCTCCCTGAGGTCATTAGATCTGTGGAACATTAACAGGTCACAGGTTCTCACCCTTCATCTTCAGCACGGCGTGTTCGGGGACATCCTTGCCATCAGTCTCTGACTTTTTCTGCATGCGCTCCTTGTAGGCTTCATCTGTGGGCAGCACCACCACGGCTTTGCGCTGGAAGCCAGCGAAGAGGCACATCTTCCTCCTCTGAGCGGCAGCAGATACGTTGGTCTGGAAGGAGACGAGGACACGAGTGAGAAAGAGTTCTACATCATAACAGGGCATGGTGGTGATTTCAGTTCCTTCTACCTGATCAAATATGTAGTTCCTCTTCTTGCGCGCTGCTATCTCGATGAATTTTCCAAGAAAGAGGGGGGCACTCTGAGAGACTGCTGTGATTTTGGTGGTGTCCTTGTTTTGACGCTTCATGCTATTAATCTGAAACATTATCAACCAGGAAGCTTTATCTAGGACCTACTTTGCTGGACTTTTATTAAGAAAAAAAAAAAAAAACCCTAAATGTATGGGCGCCAAACGGGAACTTACCATCATCTTCTCCACGATGCTGCTGGTACCCAGGATGGTGTACTTCCCTGGATTCTCCTCCACATGCTTGTTCACCCAGGTGGTTTTTCCAGACCCCGGGAGCCCGACCATGACGATGACCTGCGGCAGCATTCACAATGTTGAACATCGAACCCACCACTCATATTGAATGACATTAAATGAACATGGCTGACTATTCAAAACGCTACCTCGCAGTCCTTCTTGGTATCGGGGCCCTTGGGACCTCGAACTCTCTCCTCCACGGGGACCTGCTGGAAGAAGACAAAGCCCTCGGGTGGGGCAAAATAGGGCTCCTGGCTCTGACCAAAGTTAAACTCCACAGCACAGTTGTGGCAAAGGACATGAGGGTAGAGTTCACGCCCTCCCAGCTCTTCCTTGCAGAACTTAAAGGCCACGCCAAGCTCCACCCCATTCTTACTGTAGGAGATCTCCACCTCGTCTGCATCAAGATTCTAAGAGCAGAACCATATTAACTCATTTTGATGTGTGTGAAGGTGTGTGTGTGTGTTAGGAGGGGCTTACAATGAAGCAGCCGATGACATCGTTCTCATCAAAGGTTTCACCGTAGTCCTCAGTCACGCAGTTGGTGGTCTTCTGACCCTTCATGCCAAAGGAGTATGAGTGCTCTTCCTCTCCTGTGAGGCAGTACAGAACATTTTAACTCACTGTACAGCGGAGGGATGCGGAGGGTCTCTAACTATGAACCGCATCCAATTTCTTATTGTATTAATTTAATCAGATAAATAACAAACATTATGCTCAGGGTGTAGTATCCACATTAAAATGTAGTTTCACATCAAAAACAATTTATGAAACTTTCATACTTGTGAAAACAGCGTTTTTGGGTGTTGAACATAATGGTCTACGACAATGTGATAGCAACTTCACACGTGACTGATTTTGCATGTGAAGAAAATAAATGGCAGCAGAGACTAGCTTATTAATGTTAATTTAGATGATTTTTGCTCGTTTCTTTTTACGAACTAAATAGTTACAATGCATCAAGGCACAGGAGAAGGAGAGCGTTATGTTACATGGACATCTATACACTGACGTTTTTGTGCTGTTTCAATATAAAAACGTTTTGTTAAAACAATCCCATGTGTATGATTTTTCGAAAATGTTGTCTCAAATGTTCTTCATTTAGAAACTTCATATTCCAAAACAGAAATATTTTTAGTTTTATAATGATTGTTTCATTTGGATATGAGGTGAATAAGCAAATTAGCAATGTGTAGCATTGATGCTCAACATTCAAAAACAAATCAAGTCAGCTGAAATGCAAACTAGTCACCACATTATATTGTGGAAATTAAAACATGACCTTTCAGTTGTCAGACACCAGCCCTCCTTGCATCCAAATTAACATGCTGTTTGGTGGTACTCGTTACACCGGCACGTGGTCATCGCATTAATAAAACTGAGAGGATGGTGCACTTCTCTGTCCATTCCAGATCATGTTTTCGTCCTCAACCTTTTTATTGAGATTTTTTGATACAGCCATTTTCTGACTGCTAACAGGAACACATGGAAATGCTGTTGGTGCCCCCCCCCCCACCCCATTAATAGCACCCCTAATGGTCAGTACACAAATTTCACCCACCATGCCCTCTTGAATCTTGTCCTGTGCATCTGCTTTACCATTTCGAGCACACCCATTTTCGATTCATATATTTAACATTATTCTAGCATGATGGGGAAGGGGGGGCTTTAACTAGATGCTGGTACGGGTGTATTTTCTGAAGTTTTTTTTTATGGCATTCCATTCTGTTTGATATTCTTTTAAAGTAAGAGTGCTTCAGTGGTTTTATGTTTGTCACTTTTTGGTTCATTTTTCCTCTGGCTAGCTGGGTTTAGTCAAATTAGCATTAAAAGTAGCGGAGATTAACCGTTGGTTCTTGTTATCGATTCACATTGACTTGTATCTGCCCATGCACCAAAACTTTACACACACACAGTTGATATGAATGAAGCATGAATGGCCCATAGCGACTAGTTTGTGACCAATACAACATACTCTTACACCCCTAACAGGAACCTCATCAGTTAAGAAACATCTGAGAACAGCACCCCTTTTGGAATGTCTGTCCAACAGTTGACATGCTCTGGGCTTGGTGAACAGAGACAGGCCTCAGTATGGTGTTTATCCTTCACCTTTTTACCTACCCCCATTGAAAAGGCTCCTGAACATAAAAAAAATGATTTTAGAACTGACCTAGAAGCAGATTTCCGTTGGCAAGAGACCAGCCGACCTGCACGTCATGAACCTCCATGTTCTTGCTCTTCACATGTTTCACAGGAGTCTTCTCCAGCACCTACACACGGTATATGCAAACGTTATACACACTGCTTCACGGACAAACAGATCATGCGATCAGCACCAAGCCCACCTTCATCTCGAATCCGACTCTGCCCATGTTCACACCATACGTTGCACGACCCCCTGCCCACAGATAAGCAAAGCTCTCCATGGTGAGGGATGTGGCACTGTACCGATCACGTGACACCTTGAAGTGCAAGTCACAGTTATCTGGAAAGTAAAAAATAAACAAAATTAGAAAAACCGGCACTGCAACAACAATGTGACCAAACTGGGGGGAGTACCACTTACAGGTGTCCAAACTAACGAGTGTGTCGTCAAACTCCTCGTCCTCCTCCTCCAGAGGGGGTAAGGGAGACTTGGCTCTGAAATGGGGGAAAGACAGGCATTAAAATCCAAAATGGAGCAGAATGGGTCACTGCCCCATACTCATCCAGATCAGAGGCTGGTGTTGCACTCCTAGTTCCTTAAGGAACCTTCCACAGATGAGGATTCTGTGATGAGGTAGAATGTGGATCAGGATGTGAACAATGTCTTATGTTCTGTGGTTATTTAACAAAACATCTGCTACCACTTAAAATCCAGGAACAGAGCATTCTTGGCTTACGGCCGAAGAATTGTGTAGAATAGAACAAAAAAGGCAGAAAAGGTGTCAAGAAGATACTTAAGCTCCCCCTCAGTGACAAACCTTAATAATTTGGAAATTCATTACGGTAGTTGTAACAAAACAAAAAGCTATTCACACGACACTGTTCTTGTTCTAAAATTCTGGATTCTGTGAAAGTCACACATTAAAAGACACTATTCAAAGACACTGGACTTCAAACAGGTACTGTATGACTCCCTAAACGGGAGGCAGGCCTTAAATGAGGAGTAGAACACCAGCCTGCAGGGCGGAGTGGCAGCAAACATCTTACTTGGTCAAGTTACCAGTCTCTGCACGGTCTGTGTGATCTCTGGCCTCAAACTTACCTGAGCACAAGTTAAGGATGAGCATCCATGCTGTACTCACTCACCCCCGTTAACACAGACATAAAATAAAAACACACACAGCTGAGAAAGAAAGTGAGCGCGCAGTGGACACGCAACGACCCGAGGAACAAGGACCCTGGGAAAAAAAGGTTAAAAGTCAGGCTGAATGGAACATGCAAGGCACAAAAGTTACGAGTGAGGGGTCGCCCCTGCGCTGTCGCCCTGAAACATGCCATCAGCTACATGGACCTGGAATATCGCCCCGTTTCCTTGCAGTTACAACCACCCACCCACCCCTGAGATCCTGCCAGAGAGGCATTGCTTACAGCCACATGTGTGTACAGGAAATCATAATGAGGTATAATGAAACATTATTGGATTAATATCTGCTCATATGCAGCCTTCAGAAGAACTACACAAAAAGCACTGCAATGACCGTTTCGACCCTCGGTTGTTTTACACTTTATTAAAGAGGGCAGCACGTTTATATTCTCAGAGGTAAGGCAACCGGCTCTTAAAGCCGATAGAAACAACTTAAAAACGGCGCTTCATGGATGATGAAGGCCGCCGCTTCCGTCCTTACCGGCTGTATTTGCTTTCTTCAATAAACTCAAAGTAGCCCCTTCCATGTTCCTCCCGGCGTCTCTTAACACCCTTCTTATTCCTCCGATCAGCACTGCTGTCTTTGTCCGCATCTCCTTTGAAAATAAAACAAAAGAGTCATGAAAGGCTCGGGCGTTATGGACCCTGGAGTTAAGGGTGGTCCACACGCATAGGCGCATGGAGGGGCTTCCTCATGCTCCTCACCAACACCACCTCTTTAGGAGTCAGAGTAAAGTCTCAGCCCGCTCTGGAGTCAGAAGCGTAACAACATTGTTTTAATTTAATTGTTTCTTTTGTTAAGGATCAAGAGGATCAATGCATTTCATATAATTCACTGGTATGTTTTCGAATGAACCCACATGCAGATGCGCGCCAAACTGCCTGAAGAGGAACCGAACCAAAAGCGAAAGCACCCGTCTGAACCCTCCCCCCACACGTGGGCGCGCGTGGGGTTCGTTTATGAGCGAACGCTCTGTGCTACCCCTAAAAAAATTCTATTCTACTCTAATTTTACTGGCGGGACCCGTGTACGCCATGGCAACGAAACCGGTCGACGCTTTGTTCGCTGGACGCCATTATCAGGTATTTAATACAAGGCTCTTACAGGAACAGTGTACTCGGATTATACTGTTAACGATCGGACTATTTCTTGAGGCGGAAGGCTAAAACGTAACGCGGATTAAATAAGATTAAAGCTCAAAAGCACAAGAAAATCTACCAAAAACACACAAAAAAGGAAATAAAGTGCTCGTGTAGAAGCACGGCTGACTAAACCGAGGTTAAAAAGCGAGCGGAGGAAGCTGTAGGACCGCGGTGCCCGTGTGGCGAGCTGCAGTGCCACCGACCCCCAGGGACTCACCCTCTGCGGCCTGCGCGTCCGGCTCACCGTCTTCGTCCTTATCGTCCTCGTCGTCCAGCACCTTGTCCATCTCAACGGCGGTGTCGGCATCTTCGTCGTCGTCCTCCTCCTCCTCGATCATCTCGTCGTCCTGCCCCGCGCCATCCTCGGTTCCAGGCTCGGCCTCGCCGCCTCCATTTTCTTCCTCGGCCTCCATGTTCTCTGCAGCGGCCTCCTCCGCCGCCCCGGGTTCCTCGCTCATTACCTCTGGTTCGGGCTCGACCACCGGCCCCTCCGCGCCGTTTTCATCGGCTTCCTCCGCCGGCCCGACTTCCTCCTCCTCCTCCTCGCCAGCCTGCGCCTCGGCGTCAAGTGCGGCCTGCAGCCGGTCCATCAGCTCGGCCTTCAGGCCTTTATCAGAGAGCTGGCGCCTCTTCAGCTCGTCCTTCAGCTCATTCACTTTCAGCTTCTTCACATTAATTGTACTCATTTCGACGCACTGTTTGTTCCCAGCCTCGACGGAAGTGGATTTTTAGAAGTCGAATTATTAAAAAAAAAAATATATATATATATAGAAAACTAAGGCGCGTGTTCCGCTCACAACAACAAAGAGCCGCCGCACGGTGCACTCACACTGCGCAACCGCCTACACATCCGCTACAGAGACGAGGGGGAGGAGCAAAGACGTCACTCTATTATACTGCCGTGCGCGGTGACGTCACACAACCCGATTTCAATTTGAGAAGCTTTATTACAGGGGTATTTACATTTAATCAACAGAAGCTTTGATCCAAAACGACTTACAAATATCCCAACTTGGCGTGTTGTGGGGCAGCAAAAGCGAAAGAAAACATTTATAAGAGAATAGTGAAAGCAGCCTTGTTGTACGGTTTGGAGACAGGAAGCAGAGCTGGTGTTGGCTGAACTTAAGATGTTCACCTTTTCTTTAGATGTGACCAGCATGGACAGGATTAGGGATAAGTACATCCGAGGGACTGCAGGTTCGAGAAAGTTAGATATTGCAGACTGAGATGGTTTGGACATGTGCATAAAAGAGACAGTGGATATATCCGTAGGAGGACTTGGGCATGGCGCTCCCAGGCAGGAGACACAGAAAGGGCCAAAGAGGTGATATATGGAAGGAGGACATGTTTAGAGTAGACTTGCTGTGGCAACTCCAAAAAATGAGAAAGGGCAGAGGACACACCACGACCTGAAGGAAAAGGATCCTGGAAAAAGATGCGCATTAACATCAGGCTGAATAGAACACGCAAGCCACAAAAGGTACGAGTGAGGGGTCACCCCACGCTGTCACCCAAAAACATGAAATCAGCTACAAGGATCTGATATAAACTCAACATGACATACGAGGAGTTATATGGATGTGGTAAAGGAGGATATGCAAAACGTTGGGGTTAGAGTGAATGCTACAGAGTACAGGGTGAGGTGGAAAAGATCAACTTGCTGTGGCGGCCCCTAAAAATGTAGAAGCTGAAAGAAGTAGAAGGTTGGGTTGAAAATAGGGTTGATACAGCCTCCCTGGAGCAATGGGGTCTTGCAATCACCAGGAACCTAAAATGGGACAGAGACCACCAATCTACAGAAAATCATCTACCTGCATTCAATCTCACTCTTATACAGTTGAACAACACACACAATATTCGGGAAATCTAATGCCATACCTAATGCCATTTTTAATTAATTCATTCTACAATGTGTTGTTCTCTCATTTGTTGTGTTGTTCTCTCATTTGTAAGTCGCTTTGGATAAAAGCGTCTGCTAAATGACTAAATGTCTAAGTGTACAGGGTGGGCCATAAGTATGGATACACCCTGATGAAATGGAAGAATTCTCTTCTCCCACTATTGACTAAGGCTATGGTGTGCTTTGTGAAAATCCAAAATGTGGGGCATCTGAAACAATGGATACAGGAGGCCTGTAGTAGGACTTTTATTGCAGTATTGCTCTGTGTGTCAAGAGTGGGAGAAGAGAATCATGTTGACAATTTAACACAATGGGCAGCACTTTGAGCACATCCTTTAGTGGGTTACTGTCGTTGCCCCACGTCACAAACATGTCAATAACTCGATAATGAATAAAGCTGCATTAAAAATGCACCATTGTTTTTTTTTGTGTGCAATTTTCAATGTGTTTGATGTGTCACATGACCCCCTTCTTATTGAAACAAGTAAAGTTGAATCCAAAATGGTGGCTTTGCAGATGGCCGCCACGGGCATCACCCGGTCTCAAATGTTTTCCCCGTTCCATGTACTATGTCACAAATGGTAAGGTGATATCAGCAACCACTTCCATTTCATCAGTGTGTATCCATACTGTATTGTAAAGTATTTCTGCAATGAACAACTCATTTTATTGCGTGTCAAAGTTTACAGGTGTGTGTGTGTGTGTGTGTGTGTGTGTGTGTGTGTGTAAATGGATGG
>JAOUQT010062666.1:0-10487 GCA_025769995.1 Xyliphius kryptos
AAATTAACATAAAAAAGAAATGTACCGGTTTAATTGTATTAAAATCTACTCAACAGTAGCGTGTCGTGAGCCAATATTTCAGTGGGGCGGAAACTACTGGGGTATGACCACACCAACAATTGACATGTTTCTAGTGTGTATTTTTGAGCTACAGTTGGGTCAAAAAGTATTTAGTCAGCAACTGATTGTGCTAATATAGGATTATATAGGATTTTTGAATAATGTATTTATAAAATAGGGTGGAAAATAAGTCTTTGGTCAGTAACAAAATTTCAACTCAATATTTTGTAACATAAACTTTGTTGGCAATGACAGCCGTAGCTGGTATTTTATCCCATTCGTCCATGCAGATTTCCAGTTATGTTTTGGGGCAACACAGATTTTCAAATTCCTTCACAAATTTTCTTTGGGGTTGAGGTCTAGAGACTGGGTTATGAAGTCTCATGATACATGATCCCGTTAATTCCTTACTTTACATGGATCGGTTGTCCAATCAGCTTTGCAGAAAAACAGCCCCAAAGCATAATGTTTTCATTCCCATGCTTTACAATTCTTACGTATTGTTTTCTTGGGATGTAATTCTTCGACTAAACACGACAAGTTGCCTGACGCCACCTTCACCCTTTCGGGCTTAGAACATCTGTCCTACCCATCGAGGCATCCTACCTGCGCATGCGCGCATTTTACATGTGAGCTACTCCACGCCCATAGATTCACACTGCTTTTGACTTGCTGCGACTTGGACTAACGGTTAGAATTAAATGTTTACTGAATTAAATGTTTAAATAGTAACTTAATAGTAACTTGAAAAAATAGTAACTTATTTTTTCAGTGTTTTTGTACTAGTTTTATTTTTTTCTACCTGAAGTAAGGTAGTCTTTTATTATAAGGTAATTTCACCTATAAAATACCTGAAGTATTAAAGCAGGAATTATTTTATAATCATGTAATTTCAAGTTAACTAAAAAAGGTATTATTTTTCAAAAGCAAAAAAAAAGAAAAAAGTATGCGCTGTGGTAGGACATTTTGATAAGGTAGCACAATCTGACATATATAGCTATAAAATGTGCTACGGTATGAATATTTTATAAAGTAAGACAATTTTTAGAACACATCCAGATTTTTTATCACAAATAAAACTTTTGCTAAAGACGAAGAGAAGATTGGTAAACATTCGGCACTCAAAACACTGATCAAGCTGAATAGTGGCCATGATAATGAACATACCTGAGTGGGGTTTTGCAGAATGTACGTGGAGATATTGTAAAAAAACTATTATATAAAATAGAAAAATACCTTGTGATAAAAAGCAGTTGAATAAAATTTGATTTTAAATTAAAGATTGCATGCTTCCTTACTCCTGCAAGTTTTTTTATATACATGCACATACACCACCTCTGTGCATCAGCGATTATATTTAATTCAATATCTTATATTACTTTTAAAAACATAAAAATGTCCAAATACATTTTTACTATCCCAGATAATGTTTTTTTTCTCTCTCTCTCTCTCTCTTCCTCTGCCTTGTTCTCTGTCTATTTGTCTTACACTTTCTCACTTACTCTTCATCTCAGGAGCAGAGCTTCTTTCTCTCTCAGAGATTTACAGAAAAGAGCAGTCCTGCTTCTTCTACTGTGGTTACTCTTCCCTTTCCCAGATCTACTTCTTCACCTAGGCTTTGCACTGAGCCAGCTAAGGCCTTAACTGAAACACATACATCCACACAGTCTTCCTCAAAGGGGTCCCGAAAGACTGAGATGGTGTGTGTGGCACCGACCCGTTGTTTTTCACCTTGCACTGCAAACCTGCGGTGCAGACAGCAACACTCGGAGCGAAGCAGACCTGATGGAGATGCGAGAACGTCCATTCAAAGATCATCTGTTCAAGAAATTCTCCCAGTGGATGTGAAGCTCCACAAGGTAAGCATGTTTTTGGAAAAAAAGTATAATGTTCATTCCAGATTTGCTTTACCCTAGCTGAATTCTATTTTTATAATTATGTGCCTTTCGGGGCGAAACCGTGTCACAGTAGGTAACGCTGTTGCCTCACAGCAAGGGGTTCAATCCCTGGGTGGGATGACTCAGGAAATTTTTGTGTTGAGTTTGCATGTTTGCACGCCCAGGTTCTTGGTTTCCTCCAGCATTCCAAAGACATGCATTTTAGGTTATTTTGTACAAGATGCCTACCAGATGTGTGCCTGTCTAAGGGCTGTTCCTGCCCTTGCTTCCAAAGTTTCCGGGTGGGCACTGGTTGGCTCATGACCTTGTGTATATTAAGCGGTAGAAAATGAATAATTGAATGTGCCTTTCAGTCTCACTAAAAAACAAGTGTAACAGGCATCTATGTAATTTTAAAAGATGCTTGGCTTCATATGCATCTCTCTAGGGTCCATTCTATCTAGTACAGTGTTTGTGAACTTTGGCATATTAGAGAAAAACCAATTAAAAGAACATATTAGTAATTTCTGACACCGTATGTATAATTGTAGGTATCTAATATAAAGATATCAGAAAAAATGCCCTAGTTTATAAAAACAGGAAATTTGTGAAAAATGTAAACCTTTAACCAGTTCTGCAAAACATATTGCACATTTACAGGGGTTAGACAATGAAACTGAAACACCTGTCATTTTAGTGTGGGAGGATTCATGTATTCAGAGTTCAAAAGAGGACAAACTGTTGGTGCATGTCTTGCTGGCGCATCTGTGACCAAGACAGCAAGTTTTTGTGATGTATCAAGAGCCACTTTGGAGTGTTTTGAAGGAGCAAATCAGGAAATGTTTTCCTCCACCAGCAACACGTAGTGACCTGGCCACTATCCTGCAAGAAGAATGCCTTAAAATCCCGTCTGACCACTGCGCAAGACTTGTGTCATTCCCAAGACGAATTGACGCTGTATTGGCCGAAAAAGGAGGCTCTACACCATACTAATAAATTATTGTGGTCTAAAACCAGGTGTTTCAGTTTCATTGTATATATATATATATATCAACGTGAAGTTCAGTAAAATAAAAGTTAATTATAGTGACAAATGTCACTTTCTGCAGAATCAATCACTACAGACCTACAAACTTCATGTGGTCTTTAGATTAGCGCAAGAACAGTCCACCGAGAACTTGATGGAATAGGATTCCATGGTCGAGCAGCTAAATATGTTAGTCAAGTCAGGTGAGTGAATACTTTTGCCAATATAGTGTATAATAGTAAATGTGAAAATTATGATGTTAATTATTTGACATTATTGTAGTTAAGATTTTGAGAGAAGGTTCTTTTGTGAATATTATTTTAAATAACTTGGTGGAGAGCACACACACTGAATTTGTGTGTGTGTGTGCATGCGCATGTTGTTACTTCCGGTATCGCAGTTCTTATTCATTCATTCATTCATTCATTCATTTATTCATTATCTTGTGGTTAATCCACACGGACAGGAACAACCATAGACAGAGTGACACAAACATACATTTACACACTTTAAAGACTTCGCGTGCATATCTTTGTATTGTGGAAGGAAACCAGAGCACCCAGTAAAAACCCGTATGTATATGGGAAGAACATGCAAACTCCTGATTTCCAGAATTTCAAAACAAAACCACATCTGTACTCTCGGCTGGGATGAAAGATGAGTAAACGAATAATTCTAAATCTCTAAAAGTCAAACATTTCACTGTACTGCCAGGTTAATAATATAGCAGCCCTCTCTCTAGCATTTAAGCTGAGGGAGGTAGGGTTGTTCATGTTTAGATTTGCTGTGATCATTAGCATTACAATGGGCAATAAGTGGCACAAAGCTGGGAAGCAGGGTTTTGAGAGGCAAGTTTCCCTTATGAAAAAATATAATAATTTTAGTCAGATTATTGTTAAGTAAACATCCAGCATAGGTTTATATACATGCACATATGCAAGAGTCAGAGTCAGTGACAGTCATCGTCAGAACCACTGCTACTAGGGTGCACCAAAGTCAACACCATTAGCGTCTGCCAAGACCCAGTACAACATGCCACCACCAGAATGCAGGTAAGCCACTCAGTCTGGATGTAAAAAGTGCTGCTTAGTTTGAGATTCTCTGCAAAGCAACACAAGTCTAAATAACTTACATGTTGTATCATGTTTGTTTTTAAATATTTTTCTAGTTTGCCTGTTTTATGTTTAGTATGCCACGTTTTTGCCATCTTATACCAAGTGTGCTTGAAGTATTCAATACACATTTGTTTCCAACCTTGGTGTGTGTGAGTCAGTACTGTCATTTATTTGCCGAGAAAACGTATCTAACATTACCTGTTGTATCTGAGAGCAGCAAAGGTACATTATGTGAAACTTTAGCATTAAGAGATCATTTGCTGGTGATATTTAAGTCGTGAGTTGGCAATCAGTTGCATAACAATTAGCGTTTAATGGGTTTAAGCATCAGTGGCCATTGCCTGACATCAAGGTTATACACATACACAAGTTTACATCCATATACAATGTTATACACGTAAGACATAATTCATTGACAATTTGGCATCTGCAATCCATAAGCATGCAGGTCTTTGTACTGTGGGAGGAAACCGAAGCGTCATGAGGAAACACAACCCACTCGCATTTACATGATTAATCAATAATTAGTGGGAACATAATCACGCTTAATTTTACCGTGTACACTTGTACACCTGTTCAATTGCTTGTTAACACAAATAACAAATCCACTAATGGCTGCAATTAATGCATTTATATTCACTATATTGCCAAAAGTATTTGCTGACCCATCCAAATGATCTGAATCAGGTGTTTTCCGATTACTTCCATTGCCACAGGTGTATAATATCAAGCACCTAGGCATGCAGACAAAACATCTGGGAAAAAAATAGGTCGCTCTCGGGAGCTCAGTGAATTCCAGGAGCTCAGTGAATTCCAGCTCTCTTATTTCTCTAAATGTCAGAGAGTATTTTAATGGTCAGTTAGTGAACTATAGAGGTTCTACAGTGGCATTATGTCACACTCCACGTATTATAGTATTATAAAGTGAATACGAATGAAAGGTTTGCTAAATAGTGACTGTGAACTTTTATTTCCAGCCAAACAGAACATGAGACTTGGAGATGAAAAAAATAGTAATAGATCCTGAGAAAATGAAAAGCAATAACAATGAACGTAGACATATGTAAAAACTAAATATATGACAAAATATATGAGACTGTATCAAGTGAATGAAACTGGAGACTGGAGAGAGGGACAAACTCCAACCTCATTCAGTTTCTTCTTCTTCTTCCTTTCCTTTGATACGTGATATTTCACAATAATAGTGAAATAATTTGAGTGAAATGATAGTAATAGAGAAAGTGCCCAAAAGAGAGAGAAAATAGTCTTTATTCTATTATTGATTCAAAGTTTAATTTTGATTACTTTTATTCAACCCCATAGGGAATTTTTTTTTATCTGCATTTATCAAATCCATGGGTGAGCACCCGGAGCAGTGTGCTGCCCCCATTGAGGCGCACAGTGTGCTTTGCTCAACACCACTTCAGCTTAAACTGTCCGTCCTTTGATCCCCAGGCCTCTACACTATCCATCTAGCCACGGCTGACCACAATAATATAAATAATATATTTTAGCCCAACTAACCACAAACATGCACTTTAATTTATCTATTTTATTTAAGAAAGTGATATCAGTGTGACTTTGAATAATCAGTTTGGAAATTATGTCATACACCATCACTGCTTTGAGATGATTGGCTGCACAGATGTGCTCTGTGGGATAGGGTAATTTGAATGAGTTTGTTTATGCACACACACCTGATGGATTAAATGTAGCACCTAATAGGTCCGCACAATTGGGCCAAAATAACCCTTAAATGTAAACCTTTTTGCGATTTTTCAAATTGATAGACACGTTGTCTATTATGCTCACATTGTTTACACAGGTACTGTGCTAATGTCAAAAGATACTGTATGACCGATTGACTCTCCATGTTACCGTATGGTTGGTGGGGCACGTACTGTGCTTTTAAAAGCAGCTTCAATACAGCCCAACATGAAAATAGAGAAATATATACAGCCATACAGAGCATAGGCATGTAACATACTCTAATATCCTCCTTATATTTTTAATATCACTTGTCTTCGTTTAATAACCATGGAGTCCAGCGCTTTAAGTCACCATGTTCCTTGCCTCTGAAACCTTCATGAATTACGTGGTATTAATTTACTTTGTGTTTGTAAATCTCAGCCTATAACATTTTATAAAAGCTGGCGTATTCTAACAGATGCTGTTTTTTGTTGTTAATTGCCATGTATTTTATTTATTTTTTATACTGTATTATTCTGTTGTGTGTTGCTTTGATCTTGTGATTGTACAGTGTTGAATGGCGCCTATAAATAATATGATTTATTATTATAATCAGATCCGGCCACAGATTTTGGGATTAAATTACAATAGATTCTATTACTCACTCCACATGTACATATACATAGGGGAAAAGAATGCACATAATTGTTGAGTACTAATGTTACTACTACTACTAATACTAATAATAATAATCATAATCATGGTCATAATACTTACTTGCCCAGCTAGAGGAGTAGGCAACCTGTTGATCTTCTTCACAAGTCCAGGCTTAATTAAACTGAGCAGCCTGTTTAAGAGAGAGAGAGAGACAGACAGTGAGAGAAAGAGAATAGATTATTAAAATAGCATTTATACCATGTATAGAAGTAAGAGGAAGTTTTGCGTCTTCATATATACACTAACCCCCCCACCCCCATTTGATTAGGTACACCTGTCCGATTGCCTGTTAACACAAATAACTAATCAGCTAATCACATGTCCACGACTCGATGCATTTAAGCATGTGGAGGTGGTCAAGACAACTTGATGAAGTGCAAACCGAGCATCAGAATGCAGAAGAAATGCGATTTAAGTGACTTTAAACTGGTATGGATGTGGGTGCCTGATGGGCTGGTCTGAGTTTTTAAGAAAATGCTGATCTACTGGGTTTTTCATGCGCAGCTATCTTTAGGGCTTACAGAAAATTATCTGAAAAAGAGAAAATATCCAGTGAGCGGCAGCTGTCTGGACAAAAATGGCTCGTTGATATGAGAGCTCAGAGGAGAATGGACAGACTGGTTCCAGATACATTAAATGTAATAACAACTTGTTACAACCAAAGAATGCAGACTTGCACCAAAAATGTGTCCTCTTTTGAACTCTGGTATGTCACCCTTAATGTGTGCATTGCAATATTTTGAGCAAAACTGTGCTCTTACCCTGCTAATTGAACCTTCACACACTGCTCTTACTGGTGCAATGTGCAATTAATGAAGATTGGTCACTAGGCTTGTCCAATTTATCCATGAAACCTCCCACACTAAAATAGCAGGTGTTTCAGTTTCATTTTCTAACCCCTGTATGTATGTGTGTAAGTCATCTCTGCTACTCACCACATATTCAAAGACGAGTGTGAGTGTTTCTTTGGTGTGTATGATGTCATGTAGCAAGACAATATTTGCATGTTTCAGACCCTTCAGCAAAGAAGCTGCAAACACACACAAACGCCCACACACAGTCTTATAGCATTAATTTGTTGTTATTATTATTATAAAACCTAAAGGCATAATATAAACGCAAAGACAAATAAACAATAGAAATCACTGATTGGCCATATGGTCAGTGAAAAGATAAACAGAGGATCAGGTGACACTCCACACAGACTGTGGATGTCAGTTTAAAACCGGAGACGAGCCCTGTTGGAGTAAATTAAACCTATTCACACACACCACTAATTCTACAGTACTACTACAATACTTACCTTTTACTTACATGATCGGGTTTGTTGTGTCATGTGATCATTTTCTGAATGAATTATTCTTTCTGTAAGATTCAGAGTTTTCTATGTCGGGGGTTAATTACGCTGTTTAATCATCGTTAGAAATGTTTTATTCCTCTCTGATTCTCACCCTCTCTGATAGCAGTGAAAGGTGTTCCTTCTTCTTCCTGCAGACGAATCACCTTCAGAGCCACCAGTTTCCCATTCACCCTGTAAAAACACACACACACACACAAAGAAAATACATTTAAATCTGAGAACAATCTGTAAGTTAAATCATTCATTCATTTTCTAGACACTCTAAATCCTAGTTTTAGAGTCACGGGGAAGCCGGTGCCCACCCGGCAACTCTGGGCGCAAGGGCAGGAACAACCCTAGATATAACGATTCTCCACACAGAAACCTACAGGATAAGGCAGAAGTAAATGCAGAGAGGTGTCTTTAATAGGACTCCTTACAAAAAATAAACAAACAAAGGAATATACTTGCAAACACGAGAGAAAACGAAACAAAAGAAGAAACTAGATATAACTTTGCAAAACACGTAGCATGAAACAAAGAACGAAACTCTTAGCATAGGTATGGTATAACTATCTCTTATAGTTTGACTTTTAATGCTGCGCACTTAACTGAACAAAAATTCTACTTAAATAACCTAGTAAATCAGTGCGCCGAATTGCAACCAGCTGCCATTCAATAATTCAAGTGACTGCCCCATAACATCGATAAACAAGAGCAGTCACATGTTGCTGCTGGTTACCATGTTTGTTGAATCCCCTAAAGTTGCCAGAGTTTCCGGGTTCCTGACACTAGACAGAGTGCCGGTCCATAATAGTGTGCACACACACATTCACACAATAATGGGCAATTATAGACACAAATTAACCCATCATGCATGTCGTTAGAATGCGGGAGGAAACCGGAGTAGCCAGAGAAAACCTACACAAGAAGAACATGTAAACTTAACACAGAAATTTCATGAACGCTTGGTGCTCGAACCTGGGATCTTCTATTTGTGAGGTTACAGCTTTATATAATATGCCACCCTAGTCATTTTTATTTTAATCTGTCCAAAAACATTTTTTTTTAAATGTAATCACACTTACACACACAAACACAGATACACAACACACACACTTACACAAACACACACAGATACACATTGCACACAAAGATACACATCACACACACAAATGCACATAAAACATACCAAACACACAGATACACATCACTCACATTTACACAAACACACACAAACACACAAGACATACCACACAGATAAATATCACACACACTCACACAAACACACAACACACACAGATACACATCACACACCTACATAAACCTATACACACATACACATAAAACACTCAAACAAACACACCACACACACAGGTACTAATCAGTATCAGTTTGTACATGTAAATGGACACTATTCTATGCACAGTAGGGCAAAGTTTTGTTTCTCACAAGGTTCTGCCTAAGGCCTGTTACTATTTTCTCTATATATGCTAACTCTGGGTAATATTATTTACAAGCATGGAACTTTCACTGATGTGCTTATGGTACACAGATATATGCGTCTGCCAATCCTGAAAAGAAACACCAATATACTTGAGTTGAGGAATGTGTGAAAGACATTAGACACTGGATGTTTAAAGATTTTCTTTTACTTAATTCAGATAAAACTAAACTACTGGTATTAGGACCACAGGCAGCTTGATGTACAGATATTTTATTATACACCATGTCCAGCTGTAAAAGACCTTGGTGTAATTGTTGATTTTAGCCTTTCTATTAAATCTCATGCAGATAATACCACCTGGATAGCATTATTTTATCTTAAAAACATTGCTAAGATCAGAAATTTTCTGGCACAGAAGGATGCAGAAAAAACTTGTTTATGCTTTTGTTACCTCTGAGTTGGATTACTGTAATGCCTTGTTGTCTGGTTGTAGGTGCATAAACAATGCAGAATGCAGCGGCCAGAATCCTTACCAGAACCCAAAATACATATTGATATTTTCCTTTTTTATCCACACTGCAGTGGATACAGGGCACATTTCGTATTGACTATAAAATACTTTTGCTCGCTTAAAAAGCAGTTAACAGTCTCGCGCCACAGTATCTTAGTGTACTTCTAGTTTCTATTGATCCATCATGCCCACTTCGATCAAAAGGTGCAGGCTATTTGCAGATACCTAATTTTATGAAGGCTACAGCAGGAGGCAGATCATTCTCTTATAGAGCCCCAGATCTATGGAATAGTCTTCCAGTTTGTATTCGGAACTCAGACACAATCTCAGCCTTCAAATCTAGGCTGATAACTTACTTATTTTGTCAAGCATATCCTTCATAGTCCCCAATAGTTCAGGGCTCAGAGCTGGAGGGTTCATAGTCATAGAGTGTTTTGGTAAACTGGGATGTTTGGATGCTGTCTCCCAGCCAATTTCACGAGATCACTCAGGTTTACAGCTGGAGGAGTGGCTGGATGTCCCAGGGCTCCCTCATGTCTGTGTCACCTTCTGGTTCTACTCTGTAGTTATGCTGTCATTGCGCTAGTTTGTCGGAGTTTCTTCTTGCTCTCTGCACAACTTGTGTTTGGATTTATCATTAGATATTTGATCTATTCTTTTTCCCTTTCTCTCTCTTCTCCCTTTTTCTCTTTTCTATTCTCTCTC
>JAOUQT010062673.1:0-10487 GCA_025769995.1 Xyliphius kryptos
CGGAGAAAACCCATATTGACACGGGGAGGACATGAAAAACACCCAGATTGGGATTCGAACCCAGAGAGCACCGAGAGGCGAACGTGCTAACAACTAAGCCATCGTGTCGCCCAGTATGGATAATCCATCCGTCATCCTTCGCTTATTCCTCTACTAGGGTCGCGGTGGGGTTCCTCATGCCCCTCCAAGGAAGGTTTCGGCGCTGGGCAGATACACCCAGGACAGGGCGCCAATCTATACCTAGGGCACTCACTCACACTATACGGGGCAATTTAGAGCATTTAATTTACCTGGAATCCATGTTTTTCGACTGTGGGAGGAACCCGGAGAGAACCCACACAGACACGGGGAGGACATGCAAACTACCCAGATTGGGATTCGAACCGGGAAGCCCCAGCACTGAGAGGCGAACCCACACCTCCGAGCGTTTCACATTCGTATAAATGTGTGATATAATATATACGGGGTGGCACGGTGGCTTAGTGGTAGCACGTTCTCCTCTCAGCGCTGGGGTTCCCGGTTCGAATGAGTTGAGTTTCCATGTCCTCCCCGTTTCCGCGTGGGTTTTTTTCAGGTTTCCTCCCACAGTCCAAAAAACTTGGATTCCAGGTAAATTGAATGCTCTTAAATGCCCCATATAGCGAGTGTGTGTGTGCACAGCGATAGATCGGCGCCCTGTCTTGGGTGCTCCAAGGCCCTTCAGTCATAGAACTTGATGGGACCGGGGACCTTCAGGTCGCACGGCTGGTTCCTTTAGGGCGCCACGGTGGCGTAGCGGTTAGCACGTTCGCCTCAGCGCTGAAGATTCCCGGTTCGAATCCCAATCTGGGTGGTTTGCATGTCCTCCCCGTGTCTGCGTGGGTTTTCTCCAGGTTCTCCCACAGTCCAAAAACATGGATTCAAGATAAATTGAATGGTTTAAATTGCCCTGTATAGTCTGTATGAGGGATAGATTGGCACCCCGTCTTGGGTGTATCCGCCCAGCACCTGAAATGTTCTCCCCTGGATGGGCATGAGGAACCCCACCGCGACCCTCATAGAGGAATAAGCGGAAGATGATGGATGGAGTTGTATAATATAAGCATAGTATGAAATGGTTAGCATGTTCGCCTCAACGCTGGGGATTCCCGGTTCGAATCCCAATCTGGGTGGTTTGCATGTCCTCCCCATGTCCGTGTGGGTTTTCTCCGGGTTTTCTGGTTTCCTCCCACAGTCCAAAAACATGGATTTAAGGTAAATTGAATGCTCTGAATTGCCCTGTTTAATGTGTGGCTGTGGGGTAGGTTGGCGCCCTGCCCAGCTCTGAAACGTTCTCCCCAGATGGGCATGGAGAACTTTCATGTAAAGTAAAAATTATTGCACCTAATTCTAAATATTCATTCATTATCTTCCACTTATTCCTTTATGAGGGTCTCAGTGAGGTTCCCCATGCCCATCCAGGAGAGAACGTTTCGGCGCTGGCAGATATACCCAGGACAGGGTGCCAATCCATCCCTGGGCACGCACACACACTCACACAGATTATACGGGGCAATTTAGAGCATTCAACTGACCTAGAATCCATGTTTTTGGGCTGTGGGAGAAAACCTACGAGGACACGGGGAGGACATGGAAACTCCACCCAGATTGGGATTCAAACCAGGAATCCCTAGTGCTGGAGCAATAAGTTTTTATGCTGAATGTGCTGCTGTCTCTCTTTAGTGTGTCACAGAGGGGTGGGTGGGTGGGGGGGGTGCGGTATTGTCCACAATGACCTTCAGCTTAGACAGCAGACTCTACATTTTACACCAAAATGATGAATTTCAATTCAGAGCACTTCATTCCACACACATTTGATTTGCGCTGCTGTTGTGCCGTGTGTGCACATTAGGATGTTCTCCCCAACGCACGGCTAACAGATGGTACAACACTTTTTAAATATATTTGCTTTGAAGTATTTGCCCGTCCACAGTGTTCCTTCAGACTGTTTGCATTGTGGTCCATCGCTATCGTCCACTGAGGTTTAGTCGGGGTGTGTGTGGAAAGGGCACCCAGCTTCAAGTTATTAGGGGGTGCTTATGGACGCAGACCTCCAACGGAGTGCCAACACCTCGGTGGTTGAAGAGCAGCACCTCCACTTGCTGAGAATCCTCAACCTGAAGAAAGAACTGCGGACTGCTTTCTACCGCTGCTCCATGGAGAGAGAGACTTAACTGCTGCAGTGTGTGCTGTACAGTGTGTAGTATGTAGTGTATAGTATGCAGTGGGCAGTGTGTAGTGAGTAAAGTTTGGACACCCCTGATCTAGCCTTTCCATAGGAGTTCTATCTGATTGTAAGTGTCCTAATACTTTTGCCTCAGGCGAGGCGCTGTAATGGAAGCAGAGTTATTATTAGAATCACACAGATGTGACGTTCTAAACCTGAGGAGAGCAAATAATAACGCACAACCTGTGAGAACGCCAACTCACTTCATTATATACGGCTGTAATAAACCCTGCGGGGGAGAGAGAGAGAGAGAGAGAGAGAGAGATGGGAACGGAGCCAGCCGTGTGCTTTCAGACCAAAGAACTAACACAACCTGTAAGCAAAATCAACACACCACACAATGCTTACTGCACACTGCTCACTACATATTGCACATTACTCTCTGTACACTACACACTGCTCACTACACACTACAGACTCCACACCGAACGCCACACACAGACACGCTAACTACACTTTGCTTACTGCATACCACACATTGCTCACTAAATATTGCACACTACTCTCTGAACATTGTACACTATACACACTCTGCTAACTACACACACTCTGCTAACTACATGCACACTACTCTGTGAACATTGTACACCACACACTGCTAACTACACATTGCACACTACACACACTCTGCTAACTACATGCACACTACTCTCTGAACATTGTACACTACACACACACACTGCTAACTACACATTGCACACTACACACTGCACACACCACACTGCACACACTCTGCAAACTACATGCACACTACTCTCTGAACATTGTACACTACATACTTCTCGCTACACGTTCCACACTACACACTGCACCCTACAGACTGCACACTGAACGTTACACACACACACACGTGCTAACCACAAATTGCTCACGACACGCTGCACAGGAAAAGACCCAGAATCGGTGCCCGTCAGCGGAGTTGGCCGCCCTCACAGCGACCTAGTCGTTGTCCCGTTTCTAGCTTTAAAGTAACACCACCCCCTGCTGGTCAGGTTAAAAAGGCTGCAGAGAAAAACACAGCGTCTCCAACACCGGGGAGGCATTGTGAACTCGCTTTATTTCAAAGACATTCAGTTTGACACCTTGTTTAAAATGCACTGCAACATGATATAATGCTACATGCCAAATACGCTCCTATACGTTATAGTGCAACATCACAACGGCTTCGACGGATACATTTCATTCCAAAGTGGTTACATGTTCGGAAAGAGCGCTATTCGTATATCATTCAGGGAACGACGCTTCAGAGAAAGACAGGCGCACACATCCGGCTCCTCTGCTCAACACGGCTCCAAAAAGGCACTGTCGCGTGAACACACGGCGTGCGTGTTGAGGGGGGGTGAGGGGTGCAAGACGTGTGGAAGGTTTTAGGTGACGGGAAGGAGGAGCAGCAGATGCGAGGACACGCGCGCACACACACGCCGTCACGCGAGAGAGCACCGATAAGAAACGAGGTTTAAAAAAAAAAAAAAAAAGCGGGAAAAGAAAAGTTAAACGTCGAGCACTTAAAACGCGAATCAATAAATAAGTATAAAATATTGCAGGTACAAAAGAAAAACGTGAAAAATCGTTAATTGTGCATAAAAAGTGATAACATGGCTGTTTGGTATCGCGCGCACACACATTCTTCACAAAGTACACACACACTTCACTTTGATCGCAAGTGCTCGCTTCACCGCCGTTCCGTTACGCAGCGGGAATAAATAAATCAGTCATTTCTCCAGCAGGCGGCGCTGTCCAACGACACACAACACAGAAAAGGAAACGCACAAACCAGAGCGTGTTACACACCTGCTTAGAACATGCATGCACGTACACAGGTAGACACACACACACACACAGGAAGTGCAGTTTGAAACGTAGAATGGTAGCTAATCACTATTCTGACCGCCGTAGCGACTCGATGGACGTTTCCCTCCAACCGTCGCCTCAGGTTGCGTCCAAAACCGTTCCGTCCACCCGGGTTCCACGTTCCAACATCAAGTCACCGGCTCAAAAGGCGAAAAACTGTGATAAAGCTCCCAAGTCCAACGTCAGCCTTGTCCAATCAGGCCCAGAGTTCGTTTCCATGGTGAGTAGAAAGGTTCTTCTGGTGATCAAGGCTTCGTGTGGTGGTGAAAAAAAAAAAAAAAAACGTGGAACATTCGGTTGAAACAGCAGCTAAGTAGCATTTTGAAAACATCTGAACCGAGCGTGTTGCGTACCGCCCCTTAAATACATTCAGGACTACTTTGTTCACCCCCCCACACCCCCATTAAGGTGATACATTCACAATCGAGGCACCCGTCACCCTGTCAACAACCGGTTTCTGGTGAGACACCCGTGTCCTTTCGCGCAACTCTAGTAAACGGCAAAGAAAGCAGCAGCAGACAATTTTTGGCGGGAAACGCCTCAGCGGATGGAAGTTAAGGCCTGACCAATCAGAGCGCTGAAAAAAAAAAAAAAGACTGCACCGACTCCGAAACATCTCGTCTCCCCCGCTCCCTCTCTCTGAACGTGTCCCTCGTACGGAAATCTACGCACACGGAGAAGAGTCCTAGTCATGTTAGAGAATATACACACGCACGTTACCCTGACAACACACTTAATGATTATAATATCGTAGTCTAACTCTAGCCGTTTTCGCGTGGAGGCTAGCTAGCGGTCGTCCGCTCGTATTTAGTATTAACAGATTCACCCTGTCTCACCCTCCAGGTGGCGCTGACCCTGTTTTCCTCAGGTTCCTCATGGCGTTTGGAGTTCACATGGTGCCTGATTTGTCGTTGGGAAAGGTTTGGGGCGGAGTCGGAGCTCGTTGAGGGGGCTGGACGGTACTTTTGGGCATGACCTGGGGTTTGGGGCGCAGGGCCGGAGGGCGGAGAGTAACGCCCATGCGGGGGGAGGGGAGAGGAGCGGGGCAGTGGCGAGAAGTGGGGCCGGGGAGTGGGGGCAGTGGGCTGTGGGGGCTGAGAGGACTTGGGGAATCGGATGGGCTGGACAGAGTTGAGGGGGTGGAGCCTGAGGGAAGCGAGGGGCTGCTCTTCACCTGCTCCAGCGTGTCGAGCACCAGGTCGGGTTTCCCACTCTGCCTCTCCAGCTCACGCAGCTCATTCAGCGCCAAACTCATGGTCTCCTCGATGTCCTGCACAAAGGCAAACAGAATGCGAGCCGGTCAGGTCACCCGGTCAGAACGTGAGCGCTCTCAATTTTGGTACAATTTTATTAAACGTGGAATTCTACAAGAGATTTCTATTGAAATGTAGAATATAAGGCGTTTGGTGTGTGTCATCTCTATAGCGATTGGTGCACGGGTAGAGTGGAGGGGAAGGCGGGAGGCGCTTGGCGTATAACGATTGGCGCACGGGTAGAGTGGAGGGGATGATGCGAGGCGCTTGGCTTATAGCGATTGGCACACGGTAGAGTAAAGGGTAAGATGCGAGGGGCTTGGCGTATAATGATTGGCGAAGGGTAGAGTGAAGGGGAAGACACAAGCGCTTGGCGTATAGCGATTGGCGCATGAGTAGAGTGGAGAAGACGCGAGGCGCTTGGCTTATAAAGATTGGCGCACGGGTAAAGTGGAGGGTATGAGGCAAGGCGCTTGGCGTATAGCGATTGGCACACGGGTAGAGTGGAGGGGATGATGCGAAGGCGCTTGGCGTGTAACGATTGGCGCATGGGTAGAGTGCAGGATAAAACGCGAGGCGCTTGGCGTATAGTGATTGGCGCACATGTAGAGTGGAGGGGATGATGCGAGGCGCTTGGCGTATAGTGATTGGCGCACGGGTAAAGTGGAGGGGATGATGCGTGGCGCTTGGCGTATAGCGATTGGCGCACGGGTAGAGTGGCGGGGGAGGCGCTTGGCGTATAAGTGATTGGCGTTTGGGTAGAGTGGAGTGAAGATGCGAGGCACTTGGCGTATAGCGAGAAGAGTGGAGAGAAAGACGTGAGGCGCTTGGCATTTGGCGATTGGCGCACGGGTGGCGTAGAGGGGAAGATGCGTGGCGCTTGGCATATAGAGATTATACATCATATATTTATATATGTCCTATATTTAGCGCATTGGTGTCATTGCTGACCCCCCTTCCCAGAATGCCTCTTGTTATTCCCCCGTGTAAAGCTCTACCAGCAGGGTGCGCATCACTCACCTGCGCCATGGTGTGTGGGTTCAGCGGGCGTGAGCGCTGTTCGGGGATGCTGCAGTGCAGTGCAGATGGTGACTGCCGGATGGGCGGGCTCTCCCGGTCGCGCTCCCTCTCCCTGCGTAGAGACTCGTGGCGGCCGATGCTGGACGTCAGCGGCCCGTTGGCGTTCCCGGTGCGCCGGCGGGTTTGTTCGGGGCTGTCCTGGTGGCCGCTGTGCCCACGCAGCAGCTCGCGTGGACTGAAGTGACCGCTCACGGTGACGGTCACGGGGGGCGAGCTGCGCTCCAGTCCGTTGCCGTGGCAGTGCCCGGGGGCCCGGCGGAGAAGGGCCTCGGTCCTCTTCCTGTGTCTGAAACGGACGTGACGGCGAATGTTTACGTGAGGACGAACAGATTAAGGATTTGAGATGAGGGGGCGGGGCTTACCGGCTGATGAAGGTTTCGGGCCGTCGGGGTTCGGTGGGGGAGGTGAGGGACCTCCTGGAGCTGATCTCGTCAGACGGAGTGCTGCTCAGCTCGCCGTCGGCCTTCTGACTCGGCGAGTCCGACGTGGCCTCGTCTCTGAGACGTCAACGAGACGGTTAGACGTTTGGGTCCTTCACACCAGACCCTCACGCACGTTCCCCGTCCCTCTCGTTAATACCCCAACGGTTTAGAAGGGAGAACAAGATTCAGACCTTCGTGTGAAAAAGTGTCTGCTCCCTAAACCTCAACCTTAGCAGCAACGAGAACTTGCGATAAGTCTTTACAGAGTTCTGGAGGAATTCTGGTCCACTTATCTTCACAGAGTTGCAGTTCAGTTCCATTAGAGGGTTTTCATTGGCATGTTCTTTGCAGCATGAGACGGTGCATCATCATGCATTTTTCTTCTTGAACCATGGCAGGAAGTGCTGTTTGAGAAACTACCAACATCATGAAGGTCATCTTCACCCCTTCAGGGCTCCCAAAGGGGCCGACAATCTCTCTCCCCATGATTCCGGCCCGAAATATTGCTCCACCTCCTCCTCGTTGACGCCGTAGCCTTGTTTGCACGGGGTATCCATCAACCAGCCATCCTCCACTCCATCCATCTGGACCACCGAGCGTTGCACGGCACTCATCGGTGAACGAAACCGTTCTGAAGTCAGTCTTCATGTATCGTTCGTCCCACTGGAGACGTTTCCACTCGTGTGCGGTGGATAGAGGAGGTGGACGGGACGGCTTACGCACAGCTGCAAACCTCTGAAGGACCCTGCATCTTGTTGTTCGGGGGACGTTGGAGGCACCAGCAGCTTCAAAAACTTGTCTGCGGCTATGACAAGGCATTTTTGCAGCTGCTCTTTGAACCTGACGTAATAGCCTGTTGGAAAGAGTCCTACAGTTTGTGAGGTCTGGATTCAAGATCATAAAATCTATCGAGAAGTCAGCTGACCTGGTTCTACTGACCCACCAGGTTCTACTGAGCCACCATCGGTGGATCTGTTCTTCTCTGATGACACAGATTCCAAGATGATGGTCAGGGTTCATCAAGCTCAGATGGTGAGAGAGTGTCTGTGGCGGGGAGACTTTGCGTCTGCTCAATTAATCTGCCTGACACGCCCAGGAACAGCACATTTTGTGGGGCCATTTGGCATGGGAGGATGGAGGAGACCCCATGTGGCACCACGCTGAAGAGATGAAGGCATGGAAGACTTTGATCTCTCTCCCTGTCGTCCGCCATCCCTCCACCTCCTTGAACATGGTCTGCTTTCTGGATTCCAAGCTCAGCCCAAGAGTCTACCAGAAGGTTTTCGAGAACTTCATGAGCCCTTCTTCTGAGGATCTCTATGGAGATTTCATCTTCTAGCAGGACCTGGCGCCATGCCGCCAGAAGCACCAGAACCTGGTTTGATGCCCATGCCATCACAGTGCCTGGAAGTTCTAGATGCCCAGATTTCCTTGATGATTGCTGTTGTTCTTGGTTGGGGGGTCTGGTGACCTTCAATGTCCTCTTGAGGAGACCCCATGGATTCTCAATTGGGTTTTGGTCCGGCGAGTTGGCTGGCCGGTCAAGCACAGTGATGGCATGGGCATTAAACCAGGTTCTGGTGCTTCTGGCAATTCTGGTCATTGTACCCCAAATCCTGATTGACTGTGGAGCGTTTGGATTCGGTTCCTCACCTCTACTGTTTGGTAGATTAGTGTGTCACGCACAGCTGTTAATGTGGCATGTTCTCTCACTCGCTCGGGAGGAGGTTCTGCTGGCTGAGGCGTTTTCGTCATTTCAGCAGCAGCAGCAGGTTCCTTGTGCTGCAGTGTTCCGCCATGAGACACACGGCTCTGTGACCTTCATGGAGGTCGTGCGTACACACGGTCACACCAGAGAGAGAGACAGTGTGTTAACTAGCGGTGAGGGAGTGGAACGCGTGACGGTATTGATTAGATTTGCTTTAAATATATTTTAAGATGCTGAGACCGTCCGGGGGAACGATTAGATCTTTAAATAATGACCTCACATCCCATTGGAACCCATTCTGTCTTTTGTTTCATATCAAAATGAACTGAAGGGGGCAGCACAGTGGTGTAGCATGTTTGTGTCAGTACTGGGGATCCTCACTGATACACACATACACAGTATATAGGGGCAATTTAGAGCGGCCAATTCACATTTGGGTCAAACTTGAAGGAAACCCACGCGGACACGGGGAGGACATGGAAACTCCACCCGGATTGGGATTCAAACCGGGAATTCCCAGCGCTCAGAGGCGAACGTGCTAACCACTAAGCCACCATGCCGCCCACACACACACTTTATAGGGGCAATTAAGAGCGGCCAATTCACAATTGGGTCGACTGTAGAGGACATGGAAAGTCCACCCAGATTGGGATTCAAACCAGGAATCCCAAACGCTTAAAGGTGAATGTGCTGACCACTAAGCCACCATGCCGCCCACACACACAGTATATAGGGGCAATTTAGAGCAGCCAATTCACATTTGGGTTGAACCCGGAGGAAACCCACGCGGACACGGGGAGGACATGGAAACTCCACCCAGATTGGGATTCGAACCAGGATCGATCCCAAACGCTCAGAGGCGAACGTGCTGACCACTAAGCCACCGTGCCACCCACACAGTTTGATGTTTTTGGATTGTGGGAAAAAAAACGGAAACCCGGAGAAAACCCACACGGACACGGGGAGGACATGGAAACTCCACCCAACACTAAGAGGCGCCTATACTCACCACTGCACCACCATCCTGCCCCCGTCTGGTATCATTTTGTGTTGTTTAATACCTTGTCTGGAGAAATGGAGAAACTATTTTATTTGCGTTCTAAATTTGTAGTGCGGTGGCGTTTTTGTGTCTGTTTATATACTTTTGATTTGATGTACTTGCTCTTTATGTCTGTGGGTGTTGCAGTGCTGTGACCTTGGTTACCATTCGAGCCTGAGCCGTGCGTTACGTACGTATCTGTCGGCGGAGTACAGTCTGGAGACGTCTCGTCACGAGGGGCTGGACATCCTGGAGGGGGCGGTGGAGAGTCTAGACCCTCGCAGCGATCGCCAGCGCTTTATGGAGACCCATCCGACCGCTTTCACACCGCCGGCACGCTTCAACTTTCAGCCCCACATGGGTGACCAGGTCAGCTGACCCCACTTATCCGTTTCAGAGGCCTAAGTATACATCCACATGGTCAAAAACCCTTACTCAAGGACAATTGGACAATCGTTCAGAAGGTTGCAGGTTCAAATCCCAGGTCCACTGAAGTTACCAATGTGGGTCCTGGAGCAATAAGGGTGAACGGTCTTACTCAAGGACCCACATTGGTAACTTTGATTGATTGGACAATCAACCAGAAGGTTGTGGGTTCAAATCCCAGGTCCACTGAAGTTACCAAAGTGGGTCCTTGAGCAAGACCCTTCAACCATATTGCTTCAGGACCCACATTGGTAACTTTGATTGATTGATTGGTTGGACAATCAATCAGAAGGTTGCGGGTTTAAATCCCAGGTCCACTAAAGTTACCAATGTGGGTCCTTGAGCAACAAGAGTGAATGGTCTTGGTCCTGCATTCCGGCATCCGTTCAACTGGATACATGCTGTAATTGGTTAAGATCCAGGGTGCGGCATATGAGGGTCTCTGTCTCAGCAGTAGAACTAG
>JAOUQT010062683.1:0-10487 GCA_025769995.1 Xyliphius kryptos
ATTGGCCACCAGGCTTGTCCAATTTAGCCATGAAACCTCCCACACTAAAATGACAGGTGTTTCAGTTTCACTGTCTATCCCCTGTACATACTTTCATAATCTCAACACTTAGACCTCTTTATTTACTAACTTAAGAAGGGACCCAGAGAACTTATCATCCGCTTCTCAGACATTTGACCAGCATACTGGAGATTGGTACACCCAACAGAGGGGCTGGAGCTATATTTTCTCTGTTACATGGTAAATATCTAATGCTATTGCCTTGATTTTCACAGATTCTCTGCTGCAGATAGTAGCTACAGCATCGAGCATCCATTTAACATCTTCACCAAACACAAGAACCTTACAGTACCTGAAGGCAACACATAGGATGGATTCATATATGCTTTTGCATTTATTCATTAGGTAACTTAAAATGCAGTTATATGCATTGTCCAGTATGTAAATAATTTTGCGTGGAATTATCTTATTTAAGTGCGCTGGTTTATTGTGTGTTTGCTTTGCTCTGTTTGCTTTCTATTTTATTGATACTTGCATAACAATCCACGGGCAAGGGAGAAAGAGGGAGAGAGAGAGGGAGAGAGGGAGAGATAGAGAGAGAGAGAGAGAGAGAGAGAGAATCATTGGCTTAATATTCAGTGACCTATAATCTGAAAGAGCAGAGTTTCAGTAGACTGCAGGAAGACAGACTGCTTGCCGGTGACCCACGGGATCTGCTGCTTTACACTCGCATTCACTTTGCGAACTTTTTATCTCTCAGCGGGTCCGGTTGTCGACATGGAATCGCATTTTCTCGGGAATGCAAACGCAGCCTCTGACGTGTGCAATCACGTGACATTCTGCGTCGCACCCCCTGCGCTCGCGCATTTTTTTCGGCTGTTGTCTATAGGGTTCGGTTATACAATCTTTACATTTTCACAGCCCGTTTATTTGCACATCACTCGGAAAAGTAACGCACTTTTGGATCTATGCTGTCGCCTTGTGGTTTACCCCACGCCGTGGACGGGTAAGAGAACCGCCGAAATACATATTGACTAGAGACTCATATGAGCAAACCTAACCTAAAAAGTTCTAACTGTTATGTATGCAATTGCTAACTAGTTAGCTGAGCGCGCGGCCAGCGCCGTGGCCTAAACCGTAACTCCCAGTCGATCTAATGTTATAACTTATCCAATGAACTTTGCATACAGAATCCATATTGTACACAGTGCGCAACGGGGGAAACTAGCTCCGCTCCTTTCCCAATAAGGCTGATTTAAATAAGCGGCTCCACACAGAGGTTTGAGCGTTGACTGGCCACTGTGGTCAGTTTAACCAGCGGTTTAAAGCGAAGAGAACGTGCGCGTGAACGCGCCTTACTCAGACGCTGAAATAAACAGTAGAATATGGCTCCCAGTGTCGACATGGCCTTCACCGCGCCGCACGAGTTACTATCCGTTCGCCTGATATGTTCCTTCCGTAACCGGGTGGTTTCACATCGGTTGATGTTTATTCGTGCGTAGGGAAGAGTAACCCCGCAAGAGTGCTTAAGGAACGGCTGGAAATAACTCCTGTGATTTTGTTATGATGCAGGCAGGTGACGCCTCTTCTGCGCTCTTCTCTTCTCTCTTCCTTTCCTCCCTCTCCAGCACGCACACACTGCAGCATTTGGTGCAACACCTCACACACTTTCTGTCCCACTACCAAGTCCACAAGGGCAAGCATAACTCTGCACTGCATTCCGGCAGTGCAAAATACGATAAGCGCTCATTGGATTAGGAAGACCTGGATAATGACGGTTTTAGTCCTGCTTTTTTGTTTAAGTACCGTGGTCCGAGAACCGCCCACATGTTCAACTGTTGCTGAAAAACTGGCACCACATCACCGGACTCCAACTCTCTGTCCACACTTAGAGTTGCTCCATTTACCCATAACAGTAAATAATACTATACAAATAACACATTATAAGAGCGACACCATTTAGGGACTTTATTCATTATCATATGCCACCTGCTAGGTGTACCTAATCCACCGCTAGTTTATTGTATTATACTCTTTACATTTTCCATTGGGTAACAAATCCGTGCATTGTCAGCCTTCATAGGCTCCATCCTGTCATAGTAGATTTGAGAGTGTTTGACGACTGGATGATTTGCTCAGAAGAGTCAGGTCAGCGTGAGTCATATATGAGTTCAGACACATGAACCTGTCAGTCTGGGAATGTTATTACCAAAACATTTACAAAATAAAGTGCTCAGATTTAAGGTGTAAAACACCAGTATGTTAGGAGAACTGATGTGTTAGGTGTTCTTCTCGGTCAGGTTTCGAACTGGTTTCTCCCCTTTTTAACACTCCTTATTCAACTTCAGGTTCTGATGTGTCAGTGGGCCAAATGAAAAGTTTCCAGTCCTGGTATTGAGAAAGCGCACTTATATTTATAAGTTATAAAACTTATTACTTATAATCACAATTTAGATACACGTGTGGGGTAGGGTCATAAAAATCCGTTCCTACCTGTAATTTCATCACATAGTATGGTAAATCTCCTGTGTTGTTTTACAGTGAGTACTAGGAGTAAATTGGCACACAAATTGTTTGTTGAAAAATCTATGACTTATCCAGATCTTTTACAAATGCAACTTGTGTATGATTGGGTCGACCTACTATATAGATTATAAATATGTATTCAGCTGAAGTGGAGCAGTTAAAGTTCTGTCTAGAGCTTTTGCATAGCTATGGCAACACTTAATCTGTGATGGAAAAAAGTATTGCTTGCTTGTACTCTTCTTTATATACAGTATAAATACATTAGCTTCGGATTTTACCTTCAGTAGCTCTGGCATCAAATGTTTTCTGTGCCAGGTGACTGGCTGGATTCAAAATGGCTGCCATGCGTTGGTGCTAAAGCACTGACGTCACTGAGGAGGCGGTTTTGCTGCCCGGGCCATCTGTGACTAAGCGTGCAGAGGCGATGATGTCATAGCCGTGGGCTGTACTCCTTTCAGAGCAGTGTTTTTTTCCTCTCTATGCTGCTGTTGATGTGACTTTACTTAATGGATGTCTTAAATGTGTCTTCCCTTATTCAGTTTATTATTAATCACTACTGATGGTTGTAAATGTTTCTTTGTTCATCTTTCCAAAGAAAGTCAATTAAGGCACACTTTACTGCACTTTACTTGTAAACCATGGAATGTGACGGGTTACATTCACATTATGCATGTAGTGAACATTGAATAGTAGAATGTTTTCAGAAAAAGGAATTTACTAAAAGTTCTCAGAGCTCAACAGCAGGAAGCCATACACAAAAGCATTATGTAATAACTTTAATGTAACACTGTGGGTAATAACAGTCCTGAATTTTGTTACCTGTTATGGTATAAATTATAAGTTGTTCTGTCGGATTGCTAAGTCTGATAGTATTATAGAAGTTTTCTGTTGGATTTCAAGACATTATTTGAGCCAAAAACATCAGATCACAATCCAACAATTCTCATAACAACAAGCATTAACATAATGTTCTACCTAAAATTCAAATAATTGGATCATACTTATAAAGAAACTGTACTTTCTTTTGCGTGTTCTTTTCTATTAAACATGCAATCTACTGTCAGAAACTTTTTTGTATAGTAAAACTCAGTGATCACTGGATTAGGAACACCTGGCTAGTAAGATTTTGTATCAAATTATTAATTACAGAGCACCCACTGCAGGGAACAGACGCAACGAGGTGGTGAAAATTCTAATTGCTCAAGTCAACCCATGTCTGTTATCTTGCTTCGGTAGTTAGCCGCTCACCTTTCGGATCAACCGCACTTGGCCGGCCGCTATGTGACATATTTTAATGGCTTCTACACTCTTGGTACACCCATGGGACTGGAACAACCCACACCACACCTCCAGACTTCCACACTTCCAGTCAAAGTCGCTTAAGTCTTACAGTTTACATAAAGCCGGTAAATGTTGCCTTCTGCTGTGAGTAGATTGTGACATAAACACCAATTATCACACTTTTTATACACTTTC
Source organism: Xyliphius kryptos (assembly GCA_025769995.1). Lineage (NCBI taxonomy): Eukaryota > Metazoa > Chordata > Actinopteri > Siluriformes > Aspredinidae > Xyliphius > Xyliphius kryptos. Next base: position 4,003 of record JAOUQT010062683.1, read on the forward strand.
ACTTTTTTCACTTTTGCAAAGGTCATATTTCACTTCCCAGGGGTTCCTAATCTAGTTATAATTCAGTGTAAATATGATCAAATTATGCCATATTGAAGTTTTATACTGTGTTAAAATGCACGTAATCTGTGTTTTTCTGCAATGCAAGTTGAGATTGCTTGGAATTATTTGAGCATTCATATGCTGTGCATAATTGGATAAAATGTATGTACACCATGCTAATATCTGTTACACATATCAGTATTTGTGCTTGCCACATCAATCTTTGTTTTCCTTAAGATGACATTATCCGTATCAGACTGTTGCATGTTGCTAGTGAGGCATCTGGTGTTGCCACGTTTAGCTGCCAGATTGAATGTCTTTATAACTGATCTGAAATTGCATGCTTTAACAAAAAGATGCCAAGAATAGTCTCTTTAAGGTAGCATTAATCAAGAGTATTCAGAATAGGGAAATCTTGTACAAACACTGTTTTAACAGAAGATAATTATGTGCTTACTTTATTTATGTAGTATTTCTGTCTGTCTGTCTGTCTCTCTATTTATCTATTTATCTATCTACCTATCTACGGGTGCATCGCAATAAATTAGAATATCATCAAAAAGTTAATTTATATCAGTAATTTAATAAAAAAAGTAAAACATGTATATAGATTCATTACAGTGATCTATTTCTAGTGTTTATTTTTGTTATTGATGATTATTGCTTACAGCCAATGAAAACCCAAAATGATTATCTCAGAAAATTAGAATATTATATAAGACCCACTGAAAAAATTCTTTTTAATGCAGATATTTTGGCCCACTGAAAATGCACTGCATACTTGGTTGGGGCTCCTTTTTCACTTAATACTGCATCAATGTGCCGTGGCATGGAGGCGATCAGCCTGTGGCTCTGCTTAGGTGTTATGGAAGCCCAGGTTGCTTGAATAGCAGCCTTTAACTCCTCTGCATTGTTGGGCCTGGTGCCTCTCATCCTCCTCTTTACAGTAGTTCAGGCGAGTTTGCTGGCCAATCAATCTTAGTGATGTGGTTATTAAAGCAGGTATTGTTACTTTTGTCAGTGTGTGCAGGTGCCAGATCCTGTTGGATATTGAAATTTCCATCTCCAAAAAGCTTGTCAGCAGAGGGAGGCATGGATGTGCTCTAAAATTTTCTGGTAAATGGCTCCATAGACCGTGGTCTTGATATAACACAGTAGACCTACACCAGTAGATGACATGACTCCCCAAACCATTACTGATTGTGAAAACTTGACAGTAGACCTCAAGCAGCTTGGATTGTGTGCTTCTCCACTCTTTCTCCAGACTCTGGGACCTTGATTTCCAAATTTACTTTCATTTGAAAACAACACATTGGACCACTAAGAAAATAGTCCATTTCTTTTTTATACCTGGGTATGACACTTTTTGCATTGTCTCTTGGGCATGGGCATCTTGATACAAGGAATGCGACAGTTGTAGCTCATTTCCTGGATACGTCTTTCTGTCTCATAAAGCATCAGACTAAGGGACCTTTAAAACAATTAGAAAGCCTTTCTATCCTGTGTGATTCTGCCTGGATATTTATTAGTGGAATTGAAAAATGGACTTTAATTTCTAGACAACTATGAACCTCATAGTTGGACGCATATAAGCTGTCCGAACACTGGCCTCTTTACTTTATAGATAGAGTACTTATTGATCTTCGAGGGGGAATTTCATACAACATGTCATATTGCGGTCAGCAATAAGTTATTTTTTCTTATTATGCATTAAAATCTATTATTTTTAGTTTGAGTGATAATTTTTATCATCATACAAATATAACATTGAGGTTCTGCTTTTAGTTTTGTTTGAGACTTGACAGTTTCCACAGTGTGATTTTGTTTCTGGTTGTTAGTGCATACTTGTTTTCAAGTAGTCCTGTTTTATAAGGACACGGTGCCCTTTGTTTGATCCTGATTGATTTTTCATCCTTTGTGGCCTTGCGATCTAACAGTCAGTTCAGCTGAATAACAGTTTCACTACTTTTGTTACCATACTCTATGTCCATTTTCTTCCTGTGAATAACCACAAATTAACAATACAACTTTTAGTATGTCTTTAGCCATTAATACATTATTTGAAGATGTTTCCCCTGTTTATGACAGTGTCTATATGAATATACTAACAATATATACACGTTGTAGGACTTCTGCGAGTAGTTGATGAAATCAATGACATTGACCCAGAAAATACGTCGAAGTCAGCATTTCATACCAAAGCAAGATTGCTGTGGAAGCTCAAACATCCTATGGGCTTATACATTCTTACCACTCTATACACATTTATAGACTCTTCCTACAGACTGTTCAATCTGTTATCACCCAAATGTGGATGGGATTCCCTTCTGAGTCTTGCTTCATCTCAAGGTCGTACAATGTCAGGGAGTTAGGGAGTTATTCCTAAAATTACTTTATTTAAGGTACATATTTGAAATTTCATTATAGATTAAAGAATATTAAGTATATTAAATAGGAAAATGTAAAAATAATAATTTGTAAATGTGAAAATAATAACTTGTATTTATAATGCACCCGGTGAAAACAAGTAAAATGGAAACTAGCACCAACAACTTGGTAAACTTCATAAAGATTTGTATGCCGGCTTGTGTTAGCACACTTTGTCTTAATGTTTCTAAATCAGCGCTTGAACACCTTGTTCATATCCTTTTGCTTTCCTTCTGTATCAGCTTTGAATCCGAAGTATTATCACACAAAACTTCTGCTGCTTTCCTTTTTTATTAAGAGGGTCTCCGATCACACACTGCTTTCACGTTAACTTCCATTTACATATTACAAACCGCTCTGTGCATTACGGAAGCCTGGATTTAAAAAGTGCTTTTAATATAAATAGAATTGATACTGAAAGAAGCGAGTATTGTACTGTTTCGGAATGTTCAGTATCGATATATCAATATCTTTGACAACACTTATGTAAAAAGTTGAAGCAGAAGCATTGTTGCCAAGTCTAAGATGTTCTCAAACTTTTCAACCTCTCTGCACGTCCTTTCACACGGGCACTCATAGAATGTCTGGGAGTGGTTAACACATTAGGATATAAGAGCCCCCAGAGCCTGTGATTTGCTAGTGCCCTGTAGATTGACAGGTGAGAATTTATGCTGCTCGTCCTGCCTGTTATATAAATGTTTGCTTAGTAAAAAGAATAATATTGTAGTCTGTCTAGTTTTGGGCATTGTATTTTATTTATTCTATGAATGCACCAGGGCATTTGTCGGAAATCCAGAAAAGGTGTGCTGCACGTGTACATTTTGTATATAGCTTCTACACAGAGGCAGTCAAAGGCTTGTGGTTAATGAACCGGCATGTCTCCGTTCTTAATTCCCATATGACTGAAGTGCCCTTGGGCAAGGCACATAACCCCTGGTTACTCTCCCAGGCACTGTGAAGGCTGCTCAATATTCCGGGCACATGTGCCCACTTTGCTTGTGTGTGTATGGGTTTTTATATGCACTAATTTCTCAAAGGTGGCGGACAATTTCCTGTGTGCAAGCATAGTGGCAAGTAAATCACTTGCACATCTCATCTGTTTGTAATTCAGTTCAGCGGGGATTAGCTCTTAAAGGGTTAAATATCGAATCCTTTACCCCACCTCACACTACAGAGCTGGATTTTTAGCTACAGTTTTTGTAGACACTTTTCATTCTGTATGATTACGTTATACTTGGCCATATTTCTTGTTACCTAAGCAAGATTTTTATAAAACTCTCTGTGCTTTGTGTCTGTACAGTTCCGTGAATTAAGTAAAACTCACTAGAATATAATTTGCCTAAAAGCATAATTTCTTAAGCTTTTCATTTGATATTAGTTTCTTTTATAGCATTAAGTGTAGCTTCTAAGATGCATGCGTTGCAAGTGTGTATGATTCAGGCATATGATTCAGCTGTTTGAAAGCTGTGAGTCAGCCTCACAGTAGGATGACGGTGAAGGCTCAATGAATACCACTGTGGTCGTCTAAGCACTGTGCAGGATAAAGAACGAGGCAATGTACATGTCTGGATCTGTAGTGCGAATGAGAGCAGTGATTTCAGCATCAAGCTAGCTTCAGAAGCAGTTACTTCGGTTAACTAAAGGAGGAATTGTTAGTAGAGGACTATGAGTTGAATCATACTGAAGGTATTGTACTGTGTTTCTAGGCGTGAACCATGTAGAGTATTTAATCTAATGAATCTTGTCTGAATTCTTTTTTTTATATAAAAGTATTGCTGTGGAGTGCCATTCTTTACCTATCCATTACACAGCTTGTTCACTGAGAAGACACAAGAGTAAGCAACTCAGAAGCTGACGTCCAGTAATAATTCAAGTTCATTACTTACAGCTATAAATTTTCTACTGCAGCTGAAGCTTGTAATCATGTCTGTTAGTACATGGTACAAAATATTAGATGAAATTCTAGCTTTTATCTTTTCCTGCAGTTTGCTGCTTAAATGCATGGATGAAATTGTGTGATTGTTCACGCCAGTAAAAACTGTGCCCTCTGCTGGACAAACTGCACAGTGTCAACACTTATAACATATAATGACTCTCTCTTTTATATTACCATTCCTTTTTTTAAGACTTTTCTTTGAAGGCTTCCCACAAAGTATGCCAAGTCATTTGCCATAATTTGTTTGTGATGGTTGGCAGCACAGATGAGTCATCTTTTTTCAGTGCCCTCGGTCCCATGTAGCTTTTAGTTGACTTGCCCCTGATAATCACATTGAGATGTTATCCCTCTAGGTAATTGTTAGTCCTGTCATTACACTTCCTTCAATGCCTAAATACAAATTTCTTCTGTGTCTAAGCTTTACTGTGTATATATGGCTACTGGCCAGACAAAGGCGTTTATCAGTAATAGCTTTGTGATTTTGCTAATTGATTGCCCATTACGATTCTTCTCTTCACAAGCACAATCCACAGCATTTTGTTACTTAACAACCTAAATATAAGAGAGTCCACTTGCTCTAAATGTCTGCCTTCTGCCATGTTTTCTGTTATTGCTTTAGGTTTGTTCACACATTTAGGAGTGTGTATGGGAATTGTTGACCATTCCTCTAGAAGCACATTTGTGAGATCAGACACTGATAACTGTATGTGAGAAGGTCTGGCTTACAGTTTTTGCTCATCCTAAAGGTGTTCTATTGAGGTCAAGACTCAGACCAGGCCAGTGGTGTTCTTACACACAATGCTCATCCATGCCTTTATGGAACTTGCTTTGTTCACTGGTGAGCAGTCATGTTGGAACATGAAGTGGCCATTCTCAAACTGTTCCCTCATAGTTGGGAACATTTCTTTTGCTGGAGACACATGATTCATGATTCAGTGATGGTGTGCTCAACACTGCACCTGATGCTTGGCATTGTGCTTGTTAATGCAATACTTGGATGCAGTGATTGATCGCACTATTCCTCTCAGCATTCGGTGACTCCGTTCTGTCATATTACCACTTTGTTATAATACCATTGACAATTGACTGTGGAAAATTTAAAAAATTAGGAAATTTCACAACTAGACATATTGAACAGGTGGTGGAATCCTACCACTGTACCATGCTGGAATTCACTTTCTCAAATGTTTATAGAAGCAGTCGGCATGCTTAGGTGCTTGATTTTATATTTCTATGGCACTGGCTGGGCCTTGATCCTGTGTCGATTAAGTGGAAATTAATTAATAAATGAATTTAATTAGTGAGGATTTTTGGCGTTTTTGTTGACCTCCACTTTTGGTACACTTGTGATATTGTGTGTGCACAAATGCAGCTGTTGCTGAAACTATCAGTCTGCGTTCAGAGTCACTCTGTTTAACCAGAGCTGGAAAGGGACCTTAAATTGGTTGGTCACAATATTGCAATTATGCCTAAGCTACAGCCAATGAGAATGCAAGTATTTCTAAGCATGCAAACCACACTATCTATGGTTAGTGTTGTTTGTTTCCTGGTGGTGTCCATTTTTGGAAAGGGGATGTGTAGCTATGAAATCGTGAAAAAGTGAAAATTACCTTTTCACTTTTTTGTCTCAGTAAATTGGAGAGTAGACAGCCATGGTGACGTTTTCGCCGAAAAATCATGTGTATGTGACCCATATTACTCATCAGTCATGTAGTGTGCAACACTGAGGCAGTGTTGAGGCATTCTCTCAATCAGCTTTATGATGTAGGCACCGGGAATGGTTTTTTTAACAGTCTTGAAGGAGTTCTCAGAGTTGCTAAAATGCTGCTTTGTCTTCACTCTGCGGTCCAGCTCATCCCAAACCATTTCAATTGGGTTTTCATCATGTAATTGTGGAGGCCAGGTCATATGACCCAACATTCATTCACTATTTCTGGTCATATACCGTTACTGCATTTTGGAAAGACACGGGATTTGGATTCCTTTCTTAACTCTTTTTTGAACTCCTCACAGCATTCCTCCTTTCTTAACTTCCACCATTTTGTCCTCTTCCTAAACCATCACCCTGTGCTCCTCTTTC
>JAOUQT010062694.1:0-10486 GCA_025769995.1 Xyliphius kryptos
TGATTTTCCACTTTGATTTTGAGTATGATTCTAAATCCAGACCTCCATGGGATAATAATTTTGATTTACATTTTGATGTTATTTTGTTCTCAAAGCATTCCACGATCTACTACATAAAGATTTTCAACTGAAATATTTTGTTCATTGAGCTCTAGAATGTCTTATTTTAGTGTTGCCTTTATTCTTTTGAGCAGTATAGTACTTTTCTTGTAGATGGAACATTTGAAATTGTCTTGATTTATGTTTCGCTTTTAATGTGTCATTATAAGGAATAACATTATAGGAAACATCCATGGACTGTTGAACAGCTTCGGTCTTGTTACCAGCAAGAATTTGAAAACACTGCAGTTATGCATTGTTCTAAAACACTGGTGTGGTGGTGCAATGGTTAACACTCACCACACATTAAGATTTCCAGGACAAGTGGCAATGCATGTACTTTCCATGAAGAATTATACGGGATAATTTACTCTCCAAAAACATTCTATTGGCTGAATTAGAGAGAAACAGTTCCTTGCCTGGTGTGAAGAATTGTGCATATTTGTTTTAATGTCTATCTACCCTGCAACAGATTTACACCCCGTTGTTAGTAACCCTCCACCTTATTCAGAATAGGAGTGTTGAGATAGGAACCAGTTACCCTCGAGGTTTCATCAGACACGTTTTGCCTCCGTCCTACCAGACTTGGTTTGGCGCACGGCTCCTTTAAGAACAGTTGGGTGGATCTACAAAGGAAGTGAAGTGTCATCGATCGACTCTCCAAAACACAACGAGCCGGAGCGGCGCGGCAGCACTGCAGGGTTGCAGTGCGCTACTCAGTTCTAAAGTGCACGTAACTAGTCCAGAATTAAGGTATGACCTGCACCGCTTTTTACCCCGAACCATTAAATAATGGGTAACGATAAGTAACGATATGGAGCTCAGAAAGTCAGCTCTGCTCGGGTATCAATGAGTGAAACGGTACGAGTGGGTGGGGAAAAGTTTCTATTAGCAACTGGTTTCCATTACACACACACACACACACGCGCGCGCGCGTAATCCGAACAGTGGCGGGGGTTGCACACTAATCGTGGAAGGTGTGTACTGTGTGTATCAATAGTACAATGGTAACTACTGATGGTAACTACTGATGGTCATTACTGCCCTGTTTAGTGAACCACATGGATCGACTCGGTTCTCTAAAAAGAGCCAACTCCCTTTACAGAGTTTTCATCTTTTTAATATGATATTTGTCTACTTGCTTACTTTAGAATGAATTGTTTGAAGTTTCAAAGGGTTAAAACACATTCGGGTAATACATAATTACGCGAAAGATATTACGCGTATTTTTGATCAAGACTATATATGTTAATTTTTACCAGTTAATTTAATTATTTTTTTTGTCGCTAGTGCATCTCTACAGGTTGTGTGTATGCACAGTTACTGCTCATTTACTGGTAACATGGTAGTGCACAATCAATACATTATTCAACGTATAGTGCAGCACTAAAATGACTTATTTTGTAAAACAATAACATTTTTTAAAAATGATTTATACAAATGAAGTGCTAACTCAATGAGAAAATACACTATATTCCCAAAAGTTTTTGCTCACCCTTCCAAAACTATCAGAATCAAGTGTTCCAATCACTTTCATGGCAGATGTATAAAATCAAGCACTTAGACATGCAGACTGTTGTACAAACATTTGTGAAAGAATGGGTCACTCTCCGTGAATTCCAAAGTGGAACTGTAATAGGATGCCACCTGTGCAACAAATGCAGGCGTGAAATGTCGTCGCTCCTAAATATATCACAGTCAACTGTCATTTCTGTATTTTAAGAAAATGGAAGTGTTTGAGAATGGATTATGGTGTGGGGTTGTTTATCAGGAGCTGGGCTTGGCCCCTTAGTTCCGGTGAAAGGAACTAAGGACATTTTGGACAATTCTATGCTCCCAACTTTGTGGGAACTTGACTGGCATGCACAGACCTTAACCGATTGATCATCTTTAGGATGAATGAGAGCAGAGACTGAGAGCCAGGCTTTCTCATCCAACATGAATCAGTGTGCGACCTCACAAATGCACTTCTGAAAAGAATGGTAAAAAATTCCAATAAACACACTCCTAAACCTGGTGGACAGCCTCCCCAGAAGAGTTAAACCTGTTCTAGCTGCAAAGGGTGGACCGACGTCATACTGAACCTGATTAGGAATGGAATGTCAATTGAGCTCGTTAGTCAAGGCAGGTGAGCAAATACATTCGGCAGTATAGTGTATGTATGGCTTTGCTGTGTGTTTCTTGGACAAGCTTGACCAGTGACAAAACCTGGGATGGAGTACAGAGGCAGCAGGAGTACTGCAATTATGAGTGAAAATTTAAGCAAGCTGGCTGATAAGAATACTTATTTTCTGCCAAGGATTGCAGGGTGGAAATCTGATGGAGGCATGATGCTCTGTTTCTGCAAAGGATATTGGTGATTAATTTCTCCATAGTATGCTCAAATTAGTTTCCAACATGTGGTGTGTTTAGGGACTGGTTTTGAATTAATTTCCACAACGTCAGTCAGTCCAAATATGACCAAAGACATCACTTTTTAGTGTCCAACAAAAATAAATTGGAAAGATTGAATTTTATTGGTCCAAATAACCTAATACCGGAATCTGGTACCAAGACATGATACCTATAGTGGCTGTTTTGTTGCGTGCAAAATCTGTTTATTAAAAATTGTGTTTTAAAACAATAATAGACAAATTAGCATTCTAAGAAACATCATTCTCTTTTCACTTTTTTTCCATTTCCTTGGTGCTTTTTACTTTGCTTCCTTTCCTAAACGTTTAACTGATTTGCTGATTTACCATCTGCCAGACATCTGGAAACTGGAGTGCTGGACTCATGTTAAAGTATGTGGTTCTGTGGTAAAGAATGTTTCGAAAGGTCAAGAAGCGTCACAGCAGCAGTAGCTCACAAAGCAGTGAGCTTAGCACCAAAAGCAAGGTTAGTAACTGTGTCTAAGAGTACTCAGTTCCAGTATGAAAGGGTCAAGGCTCATTAGATGTCTTCTTTTATCAAGTCTGTAGACTCCAGTCTGGGAGGCCTGTCCAGGTCCAGCACTGTTGCCAGCCTTGATACAGACTCAACCAAGAGCTCAGGTTGGTAATTACACCATCAAATACCATATGAATGCTTTTCTTATTGTGTTTTACTTGAATTTTAGTTTGAAATAACCCTTGTGTGCTTATTACCAGTAGTGCCAACGATTGTAGACTTGGTAGGTTTTCATGTAGACCTGGTTCATTAACAAAAACAGTTCGAAAAATTGTACGTTAAGGGCTTCTACATTTTTATCCAGATAAGACAATTATTAAAAGACAAGAAAATAAAATGCTAAATATTTTGAGAATTTGAGAACTTTAGACATAAATGCTGAACTTTAGACATAAATGCTTAATTCAACTACATCTTTTTAGTTAAAATAAAAAGATGCATGCTGATCTGATTGCTGTTTATTATAAGGATCAACAAAGTACTTTATTATTGATGCATACGTATCTTTTTTTCAGCAAAACCTACACACACTATATGGGGCAATTTTAAAGCATTCAATTTACCTTGAATATATGTTTTTGGACTGTGAGAGGAAACCGGAGAATCCGGAGGAAACCCACGCGGACACAGGAGGACATTGGATCTCCACCCAGATTGGGATGCAAACCAGGAATCCCCAGTGCTAAAAGGCGAACGTGTTTACCACTAAGCCATCGTGCTGCCCCCGCTACCCAAAAGAGTACATTTATTTTGGCAACTTGTATACACGTTCTCATTGTTAACCCAATTATCCAAATTTATTTATTAAACAAAAATAAGCTTTTAATCAGTAGTCACTTCTATTCCTCAATTGTTAAAAGCGTTCAACAAAATTAGGCCTTGTGTTAAGTAGCTTTAATTACTGTTAGTTGAACTCCTCTGCTGTTTCTGTGATTGGTTCATTAACAACAAAGTTATCCAGTTGAACAAACATATAAAAAGTGTCATGATTTTAGCTATATGATTATTAGAAGTCCACCAATATTACAGCCCCCCTCCAAAAAAAACTAAATTTAATAAAAATAACCCCTTCCTAAACTTTGAACTCCTATAGGTAACAGTGCATCTGAGGCCTGCTCTGAGTTTAGAGTGAAATATGTGGGGGCGATTGAAAAGCTGCATTTTGAGATGAACAAGACACTGCAGGAGCCATTGGATCTTATCAGTTACATTGATGCTGCTCAGGTAACGATCTGATTTTTGTATATGGTACTGAAATCTTTGGTATTAAAGCAGTATTAAATACTTAATAAAGACATGAGCATGTTACATCACAGAAATTACAGTGATATCAAAATTACTGGCTCTGCTTTGATATATGGAAATCTGTTGCATCTTCTGTAAAGCAAGATGGAAAGCTGCCTTTTGTTCCTGATGAGGAGGAGGTGATCCTGGGAGTGTCCAAGTATGGAGTCAGAGTAGCATCTCTGGATCAGTGTGTAAGTCATCACAGTGTTTAAGTGTGGGTTTGCTGTTTTTGTGTTGTAACAAGACGTATCCAATCCAACAGGATCATGTAGGAGCGATGGTCAGGTGCAAAGCATACTAGGTCCTGTACACTGTTAAAAAAAATAAAGGGAACACTTAAACAACACAATGTAACTCCAAGTCAACCACATTTCTGTAAAATAAACCTGTCCAGTTAGCAAGCAACACTGATAAATGTTGTGCGAGGCAATCAATTTCACTTGCTGTTGAGCAAATGGAACAGACAACAGGTAGAAATGAGAGGCACTTTGCAGGACAATCCCTATAAAGGAGTCGTTCAGCAGGTGGTGACCACAGACCTTTTAATAGAAGAATGAGGCGGTGTCTACAACCCACACAAGTTGTTCAGGTAGTGCAGCTTATTCAGGATGGTGCATCAATGCAAACTGTGGCAAGAAGGTTTGCTGTGTCTGTCAGCACAGTGTCCAGAGTATGGAGCAGATACCAGGACACAGGCAAGTACACAAGGAGACGTAGGAAGGCAACAACCCAGCAGCAGGACCACAAAATCCTCCTTTGTGCAAGGAGGAACAGGAGGAGCAGAGCCAGAGCCCTACAAAATGATCTCCAGCAGGCCACTAATCACCATGTTTCTGCTAAACTATAAAAAACAGACTCCATGAGTGTGGTATGAGGGCCCGACACCCACAAGTGCAAGGCGATTAGCTTTTGCCAGAGAATACCAAGCTTGGCAGATTAGCCATTGGCGCCCTGTGATCTTTACGGATGAGAGCAGGTTTACACTAAGTCTGGAGATGCCATGGAGAGCGATCTGCTGCCTGCAACATCCTTCAATGACCAGTTTAGCAGTGGGTCAGTAATGGTGTAAAAAGGAATTTCTTTAGAGGTTCGCACAGACCTCCATGTGCTAGCCAGAGGTACCTTGATTGCAATTAGGTACCGGGATGAGATCTTTAGACACATTGTGAGAATATATGCTGGTGCAGTAGGCCTCATGTGGCATTTGATTTTCCACTTTGATTTTGAGTATGATTCCAAATCCAGACCTCCATGGGATAATGATTTTTATTTACATTTTGTTCTTTTTTATGTTATTTTGTTCTCAACGCATTCCACTATCTACTAAATAAAGATTTTCAACGAAAATATTTTATTTATTGAGATCTAGGATGTGTTATTTTAGTGTTCCCTTTATGATTTAGAGCAGTGTATTATACAGCAATAAATGAAAGTCCGTGCACCTATGATATTTTTTTTGCACTCATGCAAACCTCTCAACTTGGTCTTACACACTTTTTGAAAAAAACAACTAAAATCATTTGCTTCCTATAACAATCAGTAAGCTTCTTACTATTTTAATTGGAATTTTTGACTACTCTATTTTCGCAAACTGCTCCATCGCTAAAATTTGAAGGGTGTCTTCTCCGTACAGTAATTTTTAAGATCTCCACACAAGTGCTTATTATGTTTTAAATTAGGACTCATTGCTGTCCACTTCAAAAGGATTCAGGGGTACCCAAATTTTGCTCATGACTGTATATAATAAACATTAAGAAAAATATTAATAATTTGGTCAGATTCACAATCAAGTAAAATTTACTAATTTACATGACTGGGTGACAGTTTTACTGATTTTTTCTTCTGCCTCAAAACAATGAGAATCTGGGTTTGATTTCTGATGAGGGCAGATGATATCCTCTTTGTGTGGAGTTCTAATGTTTTTCTTATGGTTACATGGGCTTTAACCCATAGTCCAAAAACATATTAGGACTAGATAAACTGTCTGCACTGACGCTGACTGCTGAGATCATTCAGTGAATAATGTGATAGGCTCCAGGACCTCCTATGACTCTAACTGATGATTATGTGATAGAAGTAATAGATTGTATTCAAAAGCATCAATGTTCTAGTTAAGATGTTCATGAGCTCATGTGTAAAGCCATTAAGTTGTGTGCAAACTGCTGTACACTTTCCTTCTCCTTCCATCCCTAATGTTTTTTTCTCATCTATTAGGATGTGTTACATCGTCACCCGCTGTACCTGATTGTGCGCATGTTGTGCTATGATGATGGACTCGGAGCGGGGAAGAACCTCTTGGCGCTCAGCACCACCGATGCCAGTCAGCAGGAGTGTAGCATCTGGGTGTACCAGTGCAGCAGTGCAGTAAGTTTTACCTTTATGGATTATTACACTGGGTGATTCCAGATTAGTCTGTCTAGTATTTAGATTTCAGATTAATTTGTTAATCCGTTTATTTTTTATCTCAATTGTGCATCGACAGTAAAAACTTCTTATTATCATTATTATGGGGATGTTGATATGGATTGACACAGAAAAGCATGCACCTAACAGTAGTAAGTAAAACCTCACTGGATGGTTTACTGCAGCCGATTAAAATAGCAAGTTTTGCCATAAGTTGTAAGTCACTTGGCTCTGAATTTAACAGCTAAAGAATAAAACATAGTTAAAATGCTTTTATTCTTAAGATCACTCCTGACATATCTCTTGTCCCATCTAATGTCAGTCAATATTGTTTTTTGTATAGCTTAATGTCTTCTGTGAAGCTATAAAGCTGCATAAGATAATAGATTAAGTTTTAAATTTATTGCCACAGCTTTTTTAAAACAGTATTTAATAGGGACAAAATTACATGCAGCACAAAATTAGTTTTTCAAGCTCATTGACTCTTGACCTACATACACAGATGAATCCAATTATTTTTTATAATCCTAGATACGTTTAGGCATAATGTGTTTAGGCGAATGTTTTTAGGAGGCTAGTGGGAACATGGCTCCAAGTGTTGAAGATGGCTTCACGAAGGGCATCCACTTTCTGGAACTGATGTCTATTTTTGTAAACTTCCCTTGTCTCCTCCATCCCCAAATGTTCTTAATTGAATTTAGATTAGGGGAACATGCAGGATGGTCCAAAAGAGTGATGCTATTCACCTGGAAGAAGTCCTTAGGGCATTGTGAACTTCAGCATTGTCCTGTTAAAAAAGCCTAGTCAGTAACCACAGTCGAGGGCCCTCAGTCATGAGGGATGCCCGCTGCAACATCTTCAGCTGCCTTTTTGATGCCCCTGCACAACCTGAACCTCATGAAACATCTCAGGTGGGATCTACTTGTCATGCCAATTTTGGAAGCCATTCAAAGTAATTATTTTTTTCTTATCAGAGAATACAACTTTCTTCCACCCTTCAATGTCCCATGTGTGGAGTGCCCTTGCAAAGTCCAAACGTGAAGACGTGGCCTTTGAAGACGTTTTTTTGTTTCTAAAGCTTTACCCTTGCAGACGCAATCTGATGGTCATTGGGTTTCATTCAGCACCAGTAATGGCCTTAATTTGGGTAGAGAATTGTCCCTTGTTTTGACAAGACGGCCAATCGGATCCTGCGTCTCAGCACTGGTGAAATTTTTTTTGGGTCTACCACTTAATGTTTTTGTTCCAGAACATCTGTATTATCTGTATCTGATTATTTTTAAAAAATTGCAAAATTACTGTCTTACTGTGCCCAACCTTAGCAGCGATGGCACGTTGTTAGAGGCTTTGCTAATGCAGCTCAACAATCCTACCATATTCAAAGTCAGTGAGCTTTTTTTGCTTTTGCCATCAGGTCTTGACAGGGTTAATACTTGACAAATAAAAACATGGAATCCAAATTTTGGGGTTTTAAAGGCTATGGTCTTAAACATTTGATCAGCTGAAAAAAATCATGTTAAAACGTAAAAGCAGTTTTCAAAAATTGGCTGCTCCAAAGTTAGTCTCTTGCGCCAATTTTTTTCTTTTAACATCGTGAAGCTTTACTTAGAACCTTCTTAAGATCCAATAATATAAAATGCATATTTTTGCTATCTGTCTATCGATCGATTGGTCATTCAATAGTTAGATATGGATCGATCAGGCGCATCATAGAACAGGTATAATTTAGGTGGTGGTTTACTGTCAGTTCTGCAGTAACACTGATGTAGTGAGTGGGTGTTAGTGCAGCTGTAGTTTCATTTAAAAACCTCAGTGTCACTGCTGGGATAGGAGTAATGCACCAAGAAAATAATACCTGCTCTGTGGTGGTATATTCGGGTCCTGATAACCGAGAAGCAAGTAAATAGGACTAACACAGTATGTATTGTAGTCCACAAACAGATGGACTACCGTTTGTAATTGTAGAACTACAATGTTCATCTTAAGGGTGGAACTGATAATGGGCGAGTGATGCAAAAAGGGGGTGTGTCAACTTTTGAATACTACTGTATATAAAGATCAAGTGACGCTGATGCAATAAATGTAAAATAAAAATAAAATAAATGGGTGTTATTGTAATAAAATAGCCAGTGAGTGCATTTTGTTTGGTGCACCCTGTTATACAAGTTTGGATTAGCTTGTAGAAAGATCCTGAAAACTACTGGGAAATCAGAAATATAATAAAATACTATACATACTTAGTGGTGGTCCTTGTCCAACAAAATAAAACCTTATCCCTATATTATTACAATAAATGCTACAGTATAGCATTTCACTACAACACACTTAATAATTGACTCTTTGTGTTCTCTACAGGAGCAAGCCCAGGCCATCTGTAAAGTGCTTTCTACTTCCTTCGACTGTGCTCTGGCCTCTGAAAAATCCTGAAACATTTCCCTCTTTAAAAACCACAGGACTCTGTTTAGGTACCGAACAGCAGAGCAATGTGGTATCTCTCCCCTGGATAAAGTTTACAATGTCAGCAAATGTTAGTTTTGCCCCTTACACATTTTTAAGGGTAATTTACGACACAGGGCTGAAATGCACTTGCATGTTGACTAAGGGCAGCCTCTACTGGCAGTAGTGTTTACATCCACCATTATGGTTAGCCTTCTTTTACAGTACTGTTATCCAGAGGACTGAATGACAAGTTTAGGAAGTCTTTATTTTTGTAATCTAATTTAATATTATTTAATGTAAACCTACATTAAGAACAGTCAGGACTTCTAAAACTGCCCAGTTACTGCCGTTCCTCAGCATCTCATTAATTCCAACTACGGTACAGAAATATTAAAGGTGAGTACGAAATGATGCATTATATCTATGCTGGAAAATCCACCCATGCTGGTGTGGTGTACTGTTTGTAACAGACCAACCAGTCTTGTCCTCCTTCATTCTTTTGGGCCTAGTGGGAATGGATCAGTTACAATGGTACAATAAATGGAAATTGTTAAATTGATTAACATTTTTCTTCATTTAAATATTCTTAGTATATAAAGACCATTAGCAGACCAATAGTATAAAAAAAGATTTGCAGGTCATTTTCAAAAGAATGATCTCATCAATCTAAAAATATAAGGAAATCAGAGCAGCGTCATCAAAAAGACAGCTTGGAAACTCTTTGTACACAGCTAAAAGTCGTTTTATATTTGTGGTTTACTTCTGGTTTATGATTTACACTGGAATCGGCATAATGACCACACAATCTAAAATATGTAAAACATCAGACATGTAACAGATTTGTAGGCATGATCACTAAATGTGGTTGTGATATAAAAAAAAAACAGCAGTATTCGATAAAAAGAATTAAATCATGTTTGCATGTTCTCCCTGCATCAGCATAGGTTTTCTCTCACAATTCAATGACATTTTTATCAGGAAAACAAAAAATACGGAATTTCTTTTACGTGAACGTTTGTCTGCCCTGGAAATATGTTCAGCCTGGTTCCCCAACTTTGAGGTGCAGTTGTGAATTAGTAGGCATTATTCAGGTAGATAAAATGTAAAAGTACCTGTACAAATCCAAAAAGAAACTAAAAATACAGAGTCTGGGCTTAATTCCAGGACAGCTATTTAAATCCAGTTAAACCTGCATAAAACATAAAATGAAGGATCTTCATTGTAGCCTGGGAAGTTGGAATAATCCGAGAATGTCTACATCTTCATTAGAAAGATGTGAAGCCAAATACAATAATGTAAATGCGACATTATCAGATTAAATATATATAAT
>JAOUQT010062705.1:0-10486 GCA_025769995.1 Xyliphius kryptos
CTGATAATGATTTATCAGATTATCCGATTCTATTTAATAATAAAATGTTTTTGTTTCTGAATATCTACAGGTCACTGAACAGGACAAAGATCTGCTAGCAACAATTTGCGATGTGTTAAAGGAAGACTCCAAAAGGGAAAAATGTAAGAGTGACTTTAAAATTGTTGGTCAGGAAATACATTTTTAGGATTCCATAGTAACCCCAAATGGCTCGATAAAAAGTAGTTTTACATTAAGCTTGTTACTTTTCACAAACCAAATATTTTGTTAATAATCAGTGAAGCTTGTTAGTTTTGTGATAAACTATCATCAGCTGCTATTCCCTAAGCTAATGCTTAAAGGTTAAGGTCGGTTAATCAGGAGGTTTAGGATCCCTAGAACAAAGTAACGCCTTAGTTGCTCATGTTGGCTCATTATGTCCACTTCTGTAATGTGTTTTGAATAATGGGGTCTTTTAAAGCCTCTAAAAGTGTTCATGTTATACCTTTCAATGGTTTAGCTAGTTATCTTTATTCTGACCAAGAAGAGCAGACCAAACAAATGTATTTTTGAAAAATAGCCATCGAAAACACATTTAAACAAACATATACATGCAGTGAATTTATGAACAATTACATTAAGAAACTAAGAAACTTTTTCTCTTTTGGTTTTTCGCTATTTTTGCCTCCGAACGTTATCAGAAATTTAAAGAGAAGGGTCATCAGTAAGCGAATGGTGGCTACCATGGCAACGAGAATGCTTGCATTTTAATTTTAAATCAATGTAAATCCAGTTCATTTGTTCTTGAGATTCCAAAAAAACACACAAAAAACATTTAATAGAGAATAAGTGGTCTTTTTAATAAAAAATATATACACGGCTCAAAAGAATTAAGGGAACACTTAAACAACACACTGTAGGGAGGTCATACAGGCACGTGGAGGACACACACACTACTGAGCCTTGAACTTTTGAACTTGTCTGGAGGAATTTCCCCAAAGTTGGATCAGCCTGTCATTTGATTTTCCACTTTGATTTTGAATATGATTCCAAATCCAGACGTCCATGGGAGAATCATTTAGATTTACATTTTGATCCTTTTCGTTATTTTGTTCTCAACGCATTCTAAATAAATATTTTCAACTGAAATATTTTATTCATTTAGATCTAGGTTGAGGTTTTTCTTTGTTTTTATATATAAAAAAGACAATGTAAATAGTAAACATTTAATTTAAACAGCATTCACAATGCCCTCTATCTCATTTTGATTCTTTACAATTGAAGTTATCGCGGCCAATTTCAGCGATCTTAATGCCCCTCTTGTATTTTTTAATGATTTCCTTCTTCAACTCAATCTTGTTTCTGTTTTTTTCTTTGATGGGCTGTTGGATATGGAAACCTTTATTGGTCTCTTAATGGAGCTGAGCCCAAAGCGTTAACCTCACCTTCACTTTATAAGAAAAACTTGTTGGGGATCCAATGAGACACGTCCACTCCACGTGAAATACACCAAATAACTAAACATAATATCCGACTTTAAAAAAAAAAAGACATTCAGCTGGATTCATTTTTTACAAGGTGTCTACTTCCTACCCAGAACGTGTCCGTAACCCATTTTTGGGTCTCGACCCACCATTTGAGAAACCCTGGTCTACACTATACTGTGTGTTCTCCATTCACAGTTACATCGAGAACCTCATGGACCAGCACATTAAGTCCAGGTAACTGCACTGTTTAAATAGCAAAAAGTCAGACTGCACCTGTCTCTTAAGGGGAACAGCAAATGACAGGCCGTTCCCTTTATTGCATGTGATGCTCAAAACACATTTATAAATCGTTACGAGAATTTGTACATGCCTTTTGCACGTTTTGTGCTGCATTAGGTGTCCCATCGCTACGATAGCAAAAAAAAACAAAAACAAACGACTTGCTTATGATTTAGTGTGGGTGTCTTTAAAAGCTTACTAACAATATTTCATTGAAACTATTTTTTATTTTTATTTTATTTTTATTTTTTTTTTACAGATGCTGAAAAAGGTTGCCACGTCCTGCACATCTTGTCCAGTGTCAGGCAGCGTTACAGCCGTAACTTGAGCAGAGAATCTCTGGAGGTTGCATTGAAGTTTTTAGAATGTAACAGTGACATTATTAGCACAATGGATTTCTATTACACTGTTTTACACTGATTTATACGATTATGAAGCTTATCATTCTGTCACAATGACAACATAAATTACGGCTTGCTAAAATCCATAGCAGTGTTTATAATCTGAATATAAGCTTTTAATAAGTTGCCACTTTAAACTGCAATAGCTTATCTGAGGGTTTTCTTTAGTATTACTAAGCTTTGAAAGAGTTGTGACACAAAACTAAAGAATGTGGAATGTGCATCAACTTTGTAACTATATGGCTTAATGGTTAGCACATTAGCAATGCTGGGGATTCCCGGTTTGAATCCCAATCTGGGTGGAGTTTCCATGTTCTCCCCGTGTCTGCGTGGGTTCCCTCTGGGTTCTCCGGTTTCCTCCCACATTCTAAAAACATGAAGGTAAATTGCTCTAAATTGCCCTGTGTAGTGTGTAGATGTGTGTGTGTTCGTGTGTACCCAGCGATGGATTAGCGCCCTGTCCTGGGTGTATCTGCCCAGCGCCCGAGACGTTCTCCCCTGGATGGGCATGGGGAACTTCCCCGCAACCCTCATAAAGGAATAAGCGGAAGATAATTAATGAATGAATTAAACTTTCAAAGAATAAATATTTGTCTTAATCAGTTCTTTTAAGCATAAAATGAAGAAAAAATTTCCACTTTTGTGAATCCAGCACCAAAACATTCAGCTAGCACAAGGTCTCATAGAAGATGGTGATGGTGACAGCTCAAGACTAACCTGGAACTCCTCTCGGAGCTGTGAGGAGTTGCTTTGAGAGTCGACTTTTAGCATCTCCTTGTAGGTGACAGCAAACTCATTCACTGGTATCGCCGTCTCTCCACACAGGCATGCTTCCAGAATGGCATCATGAATAAAAATGTACTGCTCCTGCACCAGAGAATAAGAGGGGGAACAGGGAGAGGCAACACAGGGAGTTGGTGAGAGTGAAAGGGCAATGGGGAGAAAAAAATGGAAAGAAAACAAATGTACACAATATGGAGCCTGATTAAAGTTAATCCAACGCTGTCGGGCAAGATTTGTCTAACCTGGCCCGATCTAAATTAAACATTTGCACCATGCTGTTTTTTTTTCAAAAGCTACGCAGCATGTGTGTGTATGTGTGAGAGTGTGAAAAGCAACTGCTTCAAAGAAAAGCAAACGTTTGTTGAAAACATTCAGTTAAAGCATTACTTTATTAACAAATTTTTTACTACTAAAACAATCTAAAACTATTTAGATATAAAAAAGCAAGCAGAAAAACAAGCATGTATAATGTACAAAAGTGTTTTAAAGATTTTAATTTATGACATCAAATTCCTTCTCATTTAGTCATACCACATAATTAAACATATGTGGAAGTTTTTTAATCAGTAACCATTTAAAAATATACAAATACATAACCTATATACAGTGCCTTGCAAAAGTATTCAGCCCCCTTGAACTTTTCAACCTTTTGCCACATTTCAGGGTTCAAACATAAAGACAAGAAATTGTAATTTTTTGTAAAGAATCACAAGTGGGACACAATCGTGAAGTACAATGCAATTTGTTGGATATTTTAAACTGTTTTGAAATGAAAAGAGGGGCATGCAATATTATTCGCAGTGCAGCAAACTCACTCCAGAAGTTTAGTGAGGATCTCTGAATGATCCAATGTTGACATAAATGACTGATGATTACAAATAGAACCCACCTGTGTGTAAGCAAGTCTTCATATAAATGTACCTGCTCTGTGATAGTCTCAGAGTTCTGTTTAAAGCGCAGAGAAAACAGTGCGCATAACTATTGACCCCCCTTAAGTTAGTACTTTGCAGAGCCACCTTTTGCAGCAATTATAGCTGCAGGTCCCTTTGGATAAGTCTCTATAAGCTTGCCACATCTTGCCACTGGGATTTTTGCCCATTCCTCAAGGAAAACCTGCTCCAGCTCAGTTCAATTTCTGTCTTATCTGACCACTGTAACTTCCTCCATACATTTGGGAAGTCTCCCACATGATTTTTTGCAAACTCAAAAATGAGCCTTTCTATTTTTGCTTGTAATTAAAGTCTTTTTTCTGGCCACTCAAGTTTAAGTTCCAAGTAATTCATTTATATAGCGCTTTTTACAACTCTTCCATAAAGCCAAGCTCTATGGAGTGTATGGCTAATTGTGGTTGTATAGACATATACTCTAGTCTCTGCTTGAGAACTCTGCAGCTCTTTTAGGGTTACCTTTGGTCGCTGTGCTGCCTCTTTTATAAATTCCTTCCTTGTCCGATCTGAGAGTTTTGGTGGGTGGCCCTTTCTTGGCAGGTTTGTTGTGGTACCATGTTCTTTCCATTTGATGGTGCTCCAGGGGATCGTCAGAGATTTGGATATATTTCATAACCTAACCTTGACTTATACTTCTCTGCAACTTTGGCCCTGACTTGCTTGGGCATCTCCTTGGTCTTCATGGTGTTTTTTGGTTAGCTTAATTGTGTTGCAGCCTCTGGGGACTTTCAGAAAATGTCTGCATATACTGACAAATCATGTGACACATAAATAGCACTTAGGTGGCCATCATTTCACTAAGCATGTGAATTCTTGAGGTAATTGGCTGCTCCAGAAGTTTTAAGGGGCTTCATAACAAAGGGGGTGAAAACATGTGCACATGCGAATTTTCAGGTTTTTTTCCCCAACACTTTATATATATTCTCACTTCACTCCTAAAACAATTTTTTGCAGATCCATCATAAAAAATAAATGAATAAATGTTGTAATTTAATAAACAGTAAAAAAAAAAAAAAAATAAAAAAAATGTAATAAATAAATAAATAAATGTTGCAATGCACTTTAAGAAGGACGTTGTTTCACTCTCCCTCATGCAGCCGTTTTCTGCATTATAGAGACTGTATTAATAAATAAATACATTTTAATTTCAGTCGTGTTATATTAGCAGCATTTTTTATTTCTAGGTAATAAAATAAAATAATTGATTTATTTTTGTTTTGGTTTATTATTTTAATTAAAAACTATAGCACCAACATCCTTACTGCTGACTAGCAAGCAGTTAAAACACTTGCCTGCCTGGTTTAAGGCCTCAGAGTAAAAGTTTTTACATTAGATGATAGGTTGTCTTACAATTCACTATTTATGAATAAAAAGGAATAAACATTTAGTTACATTAGACAGTTCTAAGGTAGGAAAGACAAAGTCCTTTATGTGGGGAGTTTTTAGCTCCATTTATGTTAGGTTGTATCTTTTTTACTTTGATTAAATACAGTATTTATGCCACAATTTTCCCATCTTTTTTCATAAAATGCTAATCCAAAGTCCATCCACAGCCTCATTGTGTAAAAAAGGACATTGTTTTAAATTAAACTTTGTTGGCAAGAGGACTGACAGTTGTGCCATATTTATTTGTAATAACTTGATTTCATTTACCGTGGTAGTGAGCAGCGATGCATTTGTTAACTGTAGTGATTAAGCTTCAGTTTATTGATGTGCATTCTGATGGAATTGGTTAAATCCTCTAAATTTTCAGATTATGATTCTGAATCGTTCTTACCTCTGTCTGAATCATGTTAATGCGTCGTGAACAGAGAGTCTTCACACAATTGTAGATATCCACCACTCCCTCACATTCCGCCATGTCCAACATGACATCCAGCACAATATAGCAGCCTGTCCTGCCAGCCCCCATACTGCATAACACATGCACACATTAAGAAAAAATATTAAAAATCACTTGTTTTAATACAAAGCTTTAGTTTTGCTTTATTTTAAAACAATAAATCAAATTTAAAAAAGTCATTGTTTTTGTCTAAACATTTGTCTAAAACACTTAGTTATACAACATATAAAACGTATTAGGACACACATCTTAGTAATTACTCTATGAAGTACAGATGCTGTTGTCTCTGCTTGGGTTCTCTGCCTGCCGCACCTCCTCCAGTGCACCCAGCAAGTATGTGTTGAAAGCTTGTTTTGAATTTAATTTAAGTATTTCATTCTCGTGAATAAACTCAAGCACCTGATTAACACTTTTGGGACAAACCAGATTGTAGATTGAGATCCAGGCCCCCCCACATTTGTTTACCACATATTTGTGATTTTAAATGAAAGAGAACAGACACCACAGACAGACTCCAAAATGTTGCTTTTATCAAACTGGAAGATTATAGATTTATAGCAGAAGAGAAATTAGAACGGGATGTTATAACGGCTGTGTTCCCTTAGTACTTTTGTCCATATATTGTAAGCATAAACAATTTATACTCATCAGTTGTGCCTTTGACATGACTCTGTGTTTGGATTGTAAGACTGCATTTATATATATATATATATATCTATATATCTATACCTGCAGTGGACCACCACAGGGCCGGCATCAGCTGGTGTGGAGGATTTGACACGACGAATAAAGGCCAGCAGACCTGTGGCATGATATGGCACTCCATGCTCTGGCCATGAAGTAAAGTGGAATTGCTGAACCTCATGTTTGGCTAAGTAGCCCCTCTGAAAATCACAAAATTATGATTTGATTAATTAAATTTGAATTTTAAATGTTTTTCAGAAAAAAAAATGTCTTGAGTTGTAGTTTGTAAATTCAACTAGTCCAACATTGAGAATTGAATAAGCTAAGGATTATAAGCAAACAGCTTGAACATGTTGCTGTCCATATAAACCAAGGTCAACCATGGTTAGTCCTAACAGCATTCCCACTATTTTAATCTATGTAAAGAAGCAGGTGGCACGGTGGCTTAGTGGTTAGCATGTTCGCCTCTCAGTGCTGGGGATTTCCGGTTCGGGTGGAGTTTCCATGTCCGTGTGGGTGTCCTCCGGGTTCTCCGGTTTCAGTCCAAAAACATAAATTCAAGGTAAATTGGCTGCTCTAAATTGCCCCTATAGTCTGTTTGTGTGTTTGTGTGTGTCCAGCAATGTATTGGTGCCCTGTCCTGGGAGAATTTGCCCAGCACCTGAGACGTTCCCCCCGGATTGGCATGGAGAACCCTCGTGACACTTGTTAAGGATTAAGCGGATAATAATAAATGACTGAATTAATGAATGTAACAGAGCTTTATCATTCTGTGATTACATCCAGTTTTGAGCAAAAGAAAAAAAAATAAGTAAATACGCTAAGTACAATAAGAGTCAACTACTTTAACAAATAGAACAACTCATAAAAATTGCAGTTATATGGTAAATTTAACTGATAAAATGGGCAAGAGGAAACAAGGTAAAGAAATGTGTACCTATGTAATAAACATCTCTGTGAAACTACAAGACTTAAAATAATCAAGTCAACAAAAAAAAAAAAGAAAAAAAAAGTATAATATAAATATAAATTTATTAATTTATTATTATTATAGTTTGAAATATTTTTAAGAAACTGTATGGTAAGTAATGTTTTATGAATGGTTCTTGATGTTTTATACATAAAAAAGTAATTTATATTTAGGATACGTGGGTAAAACTAATACTACTAAAATCATACTGAAAAGGCTTATTTAATACAACTGTTAAACCAACGTATTTAATTCTTGTGATTTTATTGCTAGGCAAAAAAGAAACAATAAATAAAACATGATCTTAGATATTTTTTTCTGTGATTCAGTCCAAAGACTTGTAAGCGTCTGTGGGTTTGACGACTCCGTCACTCCTTTCAGCAGTTCATCCCAATGCATGCTCATTTAAATAAGTACTGGGGTGTACTGACAGTGATGCAGTAATGCCTTCTTTGTGCTGCTGTCACATACACACCCCTCCATTGCTTTGATTGGCACACAGGCCCACTTTGCTACTAAAGCACACATCACAGTTTTCTGTAAGCTCTGCACCTCAGAATTGCATCCCAGCAAAGAAAAACTAGAATCCAGCAGGGAAAAAATGAAAAGCTAAAGCCAGTTAATTCCTACATTCCTTGAATGGCAGCTCAAGTCATGTTTTTTGTTACAGCTAGAGTAAACGTGTAAATGCCTTAATGTGTGACCATTTTCAGATTGGACTGTGGCCTTGTTGCTTCTGTCTTTCAAAATAGAGCAATATGATATACAATATACATCTGTAATTATTAACTACTTAATAAGGTCAATTTCCTTATTTTTCCTGTGTTTGTCATCAATTTCACTTACCATATACATGCACTTTGTAGAATGATTCTTAGCACTAGAGTAACACTGATTTATTGGTTGGTGATGGTAACACTCGCAAAGGGATCAATAAGGTTTTATCTAATCTAATCTAATGTAATCTAATCTTGTCTAATAAATAACAGCAAATTAGATGGATTTTACACCTCAGATTGTAATAAATGGTCCACCAACCAAACCTGTCCAGTCATTAGCATCCTGTAGGCAGTGTCCCGAGTGCATGTATAAAGGATCATTAACTTGGCAAATTGTAAAACAACAATTACTTCTACCAGTGTAACAAAACACATCCAACATTATTATCATCAACCCACAATCCAAATAATACTGATTTTATGATGGTTTTATGGAGATTTTAAGTATAGGAGGATTATCCAAACAAAGATGGATGCATATAGTTTCTCACAGCGTAAGCAAAGTACATCAAATACTGCATGTAAAGTATTGTAATTACTGTACACCAAGTTCATCATCATCATAATGTATATGTGACATAAATGTAAATTTCTGTATATTCAAAAAAAAGTTTGGTACAATTGCACATATACCCAATTCAGTGATTTTGGCTTGACTACATATTCAACCTTTTTTTAAAAAAAACAAAAAAAACATTCAAGACACTTTTTTTAAAGTTATGTTTAATGAAGCTGTATTGCTGAGATATTATTTCATGCCTTGCCTTTTTTTAATATTTCAGCTTCAGAATTTTGCCCCCAACCCCCTTCGTTTATTATTTCTGCCTTGGGAAATTATAATCAATCTTCAGCTACCCATGAGCTGTCAATCCCACTACAGAACCAAGCAAATCCTGATGAAGGACCCAAAAATGCCAGAAAACATGAGTCAGATTTCAAAGGCTTAAAGCTTAAACGTGCACCAACCAATATCTTTTAATACTTCTTTTAGAAAAACAAACATCTAGGTAGATTATGTATTGTAAGCGCCACAGTTCAAAGCAGTTAACATTTTTGAAAGAATATCATTATTAAATGTGTACAGTATTGATAAAATCACATATAAAAATGTATGTTCAAAAAGTGAAAGGATAAGGGAAAAAAAACAGTTGGGCCCATTAGAATGCACAATGGTTTGTCCTGTTAATACAACTGTAAACCACACATGTACCTGGTTTAAAAGCAAGTGGTCCAATAATCTGTCACCAAGATGACATGCAAGAACTGTCTTATGATCGGTTAAAGCAGTACGTTTCTCGGAAAACAGTTGAACCGCACTGTAATGGCACTGGTTACTGATTTTTTACCTACAGTAAATATTGCTATTATCAAGTATTTGAAACCCTGAGACCAAAAAAGAGGATTTTTGTATGCTGTAAAATATGCCAATTTATGATATGTAAATAATAATAAAGAACAAAACTTGAGGTTTTACCCATGTTTACTAAGAAAGCCAATAATTTTGTGAAATTCAGTTTATTTCCATGCTTGTTCTCCACATTTACGTAGTTTACTTTACACTTATGTAACTTTTAACCAGACATCTGTACCTGTGACCTTAATCTACCCTGACACATTTAAAACAGTTTAAGCCTGATTGAAACAGTTCTTAATAAATTCCCTGAAGAAATATCATCATCCGTAGGTTTTAATGTGCCAACAGCATAAATAAAACATTGCCTATGTGTTATGGCTCCATTTCAGGAGCTCAGAGAACATCTATTTTGTTTAGACTTGGATCATCTAATCACAGCATTTAACTGGCTCTGGCGTATGAGCCGTTATTCATGAAAGATGAGTGAGTCATACCAGAATCTCAATGCTCCAGGGCTGTTTCATTTGCACCAACTTTAATGTGCTACTTTTGTCCACAACAAAACGTAGAACACAAGCTGGCATTAAATCTGTTAAAAGCCTGTTGATATTCAATTGTTGAATAAGTATAACTTCAAAATTCTGACACAATATTGCATTAGAATACATGCGTGTTTATGTACTTTATTTTATTTTGATTACTTATTTTTTTTGTGAATAATATAAAGGTATGCCATCTCGATTGTGACTGCCTTACGGATACACTGGAGAATGCGAGGCACTTGGCGATTAGCACTTGGCACACGGCTACAGTGGAGAAGACGACATGAGAA
The DNA here is from genome assembly GCA_025769995.1 of Xyliphius kryptos. Lineage (NCBI taxonomy): Eukaryota > Metazoa > Chordata > Actinopteri > Siluriformes > Aspredinidae > Xyliphius > Xyliphius kryptos. The sequence goes on from JAOUQT010062705.1 coordinate 10,339, forward strand.
CGGGTAATGGCTAGTATACATATATAAACTTTAAAACCCTCACTCATTCAAAAACAATCGCCTTTCAACTTTCACATTCTTATCAAGTTCAACATATTAAAAACGTGTTCTTTCTTTTTTTTTTTTTTTGTTTCCTATTTAACCAGAT
>JAOUQT010062712.1:0-10486 GCA_025769995.1 Xyliphius kryptos
GACAGACGGGGTGCAGAGTATAAAGTAACCATGACGCTGCATGACTTTACACCCATTTAAACAGACAATCACATTTTAAAATCAGAAAACCCTCTAGCAGGTGGATCTGAAGGAGAACCATGAGATTCAAACTGAAATGTAACCTGGTTCGTGTCTCCGGCGTTCCGGAGTTTCTCTTTGAGTTTCAGAGTTGTGTGTTGAATCCTCTCGATCTCCTCCTGCTGTTTGAGGAGCAGTTTCCTCTCCCTCCGAGCAACACGGTTCACCTCCTGCAGCCGCCTGATCTCTGCCTACAGAAACACACACACAATGATTACATTTAATTTTCTAATCTTTATAAATCAGATCTATGATAAAAGCTGGGGTTGGGCTTTAAACAGACATCCTAAATCTCACAATGCGACACCACCGATCGTGTCCCGAGAACTTAACCTCAGCGTTTTTACAATAAGAAGAATATACAAGGTACGAGTGGGCGTGGCATTGTGAATAAATCACAGAAAAACAGTGTTAGGAGGTACAGTTACACCCCTTTCACTTGATTTTTACACAACATGCAGACTAGCAGTGCTTCACACTGTTGTTACTATACATACATAAAGTTCATCATGGCGCTCAGCGTAGCGCCCGTACAGCAGATCAATAAGGTGGACGACAGTGGTATCAATACGTACATCGGTTTTGGTAAGCACGGGGAACCTGTGTACCAAATTTTATTTATTATGAAAGTTCAAGACGGTGGACGTTGTTAAGCGGTAAAATTTGAATATGTAACCTGCTTCTACCGTCCACCCAATTAGTGAGGGGTCAGTGAGTGAGGGAGTACAGATTATATCTATTAGTATAGATATAGACAACCTCGAGTGTCTTCCACGACCTGATCCATTCTGGTTTATGTTTTATCCTAAAAAACTAATACTGCCATCTAGTGGCCAATTTACAGAGCACAGTACATTTATGAAAATAAATAAATAACAAAGGGGGAAATAACGTATTGTATATTGCGCACTGATACGACTGAAGCACTCAGGAGGTGCGTGTTATTTTCAGTAACATCCCGGCTGGACAAACGGCTCAGCCAATCAGATTTAAGGAGCAGAAACTTCTTGTTAGTAATACTTTGAGTAATTTAAACATTCATAATGTGGTGAGGTCATCAGCGGTCATCAGAGCTGCTGGGTTTTACCTGCTCCTGCTGCAGCTTCAGCAGAAGTCCTCGCTGTTTCTTGCGGATGGGAGGCATTTTATCATCCTCACCTTTATCACGCAGCCGTCTACACACACACACACACACACACACACACACACACACACACACACACACACACACACACACACACACAACAATGAGAACGCAGACAGGAGAGAAAGTGTGTGTTTGTGAGTTTCTGATTTGTACATTCTTAAAACCGTGTCCTCTGTGGGAGGAGTTTAAAATACTGCGAGACTTGAACACCACGGTAACAGAATGATGTTACACAAGTTTTCAATCTGGCAGAAGTGGGTGGAGTTGGGTGTCTGCGCTGATGGTGGTGGGTGGGTGAGGCCGCACCTCTTCTGGAGTTCGAGCCAGGCGAGTTCTGCGCGGGTTTTCTCTTTGAGGGCCCGGTGTCGAAGACGCAGCAGCGAGCCGTGGTGCTGCGAGCGCACTTCCTCTTCCTGCATGTACTGTTTGACCATGGTCATCGTGAACTCGGAGAAACTGTTCTGATCCGCAGAGAAACCCGGTGCAGAGATATCCTGCTGCAGCACAAACACACAACATGCTAATGAATAAGGACACGACTTGCACGGCGTAGCTCGTGTTACGGCTGTAGGTGTTAGATATACATTCCTCATTCTGATTACATTTAGTTGTAAGTGTAAATTACTGCAGCAGTATAATTTATTAAAGTACAAAAGTATGTGGAATTATTGTGAATAAATCAAGAGGTGTGGTTAGGCCCGACGCAAGGCGGAGTGCAGTTACACCCGTTTCCCAGTAATACACAACCTCCAGTGTGCTATTGTTTTTATTAAACAAAAACATGGTTTAAATCATAAATACGTTTATTGAAAGCTAAATCGTTAATAATCCGCTCTTCCATGATGTAAACCAGTCCAGTTTTTAAAGTGAACGCTGATCGCTGACCAACAGGCTTCCCGTTTCTCTAGTGGCCAAATTACAGAGCAAAGTTTGGGAATCGGCTTGCTGTTGAAATTAATCTGTACTTTATGACTTTAAATAAAGCGGTTTATAAAACGGGTATTTCCGGTACTTTAATCTGATTGGATGAGTCGTTTGTCCAGCCGTGACACTGCCATTAACACAAACCTCTGATAGCTTGACATGTGTATCAATACACAATATACATCATTATTCAATTTCTTTTTTTTTAAACTGTGTTCTGTAGCTTGACCACTAGATGGCAGTATTTGATTGTTAGAGAAACCGGTATTCTGTTACATTATAGTAATTATAAGCATTTTATAAAAGCAATATGACACTCAAAGTTGTGTATTATTGTGAAAAAATTACAGAAAAGAGGTGTAACTGAAGTAAAACCGTGATTTATTTACAATGAAGCCACGCCCTCTCCCACCTTATGCTTTAGTATATCACGCATTGATACGAAAGTGAAGCGGTTATAAACTAAAACGCAGTGATTTTTTTAAAGCTATGCTCTCAGGATGGAGGCGTTTGTTCCGTGTGTGTGTGTGTGTGTGTGTGTGTGTGTGTGTGTGTGTGTGTAAAACCTTGCTGGAGCATTTTTCCGGCTGATGTTCTTCATCGGATTGGCGTTTCCTCTCAACAGATCCTCTCCAGTGAGACTCAGAGGGGAGGAGGGAGCGAAACGATTTCTCCAGCTCGTCGTCCGTCACCGACTCGTCAAACCTCTGAGAGTACTCCACAGAAATACTGTCTGCTGATTGGACGAGAGACAGAAGGTATTTGGGTACTGAATTACAGAGAGCTGCGTCATGCTGCGAGTAAACACCATGAGAATGTAACCTCTGTCTGTAGGGGCGGAGTCATCAGGTGCAGTGTTCACCTCCTCCGTCACCTCCTCCACCGAGCTGCTCCTGCACACATGACCTCCATTACTCACTCTTCTACATTTGAGAGCTAAGAGGACGGGTTTAAAGCAAACAGCGCGTGAATACCTCGTAGCACGTCTCCTGGACGACTCGTCGGACTCGGCCGTATCCATGGTGTGGGACCTTGGACTCTCCGTACACACTTCAGTCCTGCTGCTGATACACAATTTATAATATTGAAATGAAAAACGGTAAGAGAGTACCGGACGAAAACGAGACAGAAGATAGAGCTGCTGCCTACCTGTCCGTCTGCGGGCGCTGCGGCTGCTGCTGCACAGGGGGGACGGAGGCAACATTCAGCATCTGACTGTGAGCCAGTTCTGTCATCTACACACACACAATTAATAAGAACAGAGACAGAAAGATAAAACAAGAATACATTAAAGAGAGAGAGAGAGAGTGAGAGGTGACCTCTTTGAGGTGTTGAGCAGTCTCTGTTTGCTGGTTGATTATTTTGCTGCTGGACTCCTGAAGCTCCATCAGAGTTTTGTGATGAGTTTGAACCAGACCCTGACACAGTTCTGCATGAGCCTTTAACACACAGACACACAATTATATTTAATAGTGTTTATTAAAGCAGTATGACATTAAAGAGCGTGTATTATTGTGAATAAATCACTAAAAAAAAGGTTATTAGGCCCGACGCGTAGCAGAGTGCAGTTACACCTCTTTCCCGTGATTTATTCATTGTAATACACAACCTCCAGTGACTTATTGCCTTATTAAACGCTTATAAACACACTACAACAAAAAAAAAAAACAAGGTTTCATTTATAAATGCATTCCAAACCATCTAGTCTGGTTTTTAAAGTGGACAATGATTGCTGAGTAACAGGTTGCCGCTTTCAAAAACTGCCATCTAGTGGCAAAAATACAGCTTAGTTTTTTTATATTAAAAAAACAGGTTGCAACAGGTTTAGCAGTTTGCTCTTTACATTCATCTGTATATTATATTTCAAAATAATGTAATGTCCATCACGCATTGATACGAAAGTGAAGCGCTCAGATGTGTGTCACGGCTGGACAAACTGCTCAGCCAATCAAATTTAAGAAGTAAAACTACCTGTTTTCTAATAATGATCAGTGTAATTCTGTACATTAGCGTTCATTAATCTGTTACTCAGACTGTGTGATTAATGACTTCCAGCTGAATAAGCTGAGGATGTTCTGTACTTCTGTAATCCAGCGCCTCAGAGGTGGTACCTGTGCTGCTCTCTCTCTGCTCTCCTGCAGGTGTTTCTGGCTCTCCAGAGATTCCTGCTCCGTTTTCAGCTGCAGCAGCTGCAGTTCCCTCTCCTGCCTCTGCGTCTGAGTCTGCTCAGATCCAAAGCCACATTTCAGCTTACGGTCAGACGGTCAGCATTCAGTCAATACAGCAACAAAACACTTCTTTCAGTATGAAAACATTCTCACTTTAAGGAACTGAGCGAGTGAGACGCTCTCCTGCTGGGCGAGTGAGACTGCTCGGACTCTCTCCACGTCGCTTAGGTGTCTGACCGTTTCCTCCACCGCATCGAGAAAGTTCAGCTCAGCGCTCAGACGCTGCTTCAGAACCGCTGGAGCGTAAAGTAACTCTGTCACACACACACACACACACACACACACACACACACACACAATTATAATGTGCTAATATGACGGAGCAACTACAAAACAATATACGTTTAGTAATGAGAGATACCTGTACTGCAGGGGGTGGAGTCAGCATCATAAACAGTGGGACCTTTTGGGACGGGGCCTGCAGAGGGGCCAGCTTTCGGCATGGAGTCTCGGACAGATAAGGGACTGCTGGATAAAGATGACCCTAAAGCTTTGGGAGATCCAGCAAGATTTCTGGGAAACGGAGGAACCTGGGACAGCCCACTGTATTAACACACAAAACCACACTTTTAATTTCAGTGTTTGTGTGTGTGGGGGGGGGAGGGTAGCATGTTAAAGTGAAATAAAAGTATTTTAAAGTGACATAGACTCTGACCTGTGGGGTGAGTGCACCGTGGCGTCCCCTAGTGTGCCGTTAGCGTCAGCGTTTTTGTGAGAACTGAGCAGGTCATCGCTCCGCAGTGAGTCGGAAACGAAAGAGGAAGCACTTCTCTGTCCATCCACAAGAGAGCGCTCTGAACGTTTCTCAGGAGCTAACACACAAATACAGGATTTAATCATTTGGAGTTGGAAATCACAGACCAGCACTTTAAAAGTAAAAACGTGTGTATAAAGTAATCAGGCGTGCTTTACTTTTCTTGCTGTTTGAAGATGAGGGTGAAGAGAGCGGGGTGGAGGAATGATGAAGGCTGTTCTCCCTCTTCTCAGCTGAAGCTGAACTTCGTCCATTGCTGTGGAAACACCAAGTATGACTGAGAGAGTAAACTCTGGCCGACCGTCTGCGTGCCGGTCAGCTGTGTGGCATACGATATTAAAACTATAATATAAATTTATATTGAATGTGGTTGGTCAGCCGTCCGGGGTGTGAGGTCATCAATCTGCATGGTGGGCCCTGAAAGCAAGGCCCTTATGGACCCCACATAAACGTGTCTGCAAACTGGCATTTATAAACCCTGAACAGGTTTGCGGTTCCAACTGTAAACATATTTAACTGAATGTTGTAATCTGACCTGTGAGCGGCGTTCCTTGATGCTGATTGGCTGCCGCCGCTGTGAGAGATGAAGTCATCCTCGTAAACGGCTCCATTCGGTGAGCTGCGAGAAGACGGAGAGGAACGAAGGGCAGGAGATCTGTCCAGCTCCAAATCTCTCACTGAAACATCCCATCAGGTGAGACAAAAATAAAGATCAAAGGACAGGTGAGGTCAGAAAGCAGGTGGGATTGGATGAGTTAACGCTAATATTAACTTACCGTTGTTGTACTTATGCAGATTTTTGGTAAATATGTTGATCACGCTGTTTGGACTGCCCTTGTTAAGCTCCTCCCACGCTATCTGTGATGTCATTAACGGCCTGTAGGGTGAGTGCAGCGCCTCCTTCTGAAACAGTGCGATTCGATTGAGGCCCCGCTCGTTACTGACCGCAGGGCAATAATCCAGGGCTTCACCCGTCTCCGACTCGCTGCCCTCGCTCAGCGGGCCCTCGCTGATGGAGCCGCCACTGGAGTCGGGCTCCGCTTCACGTTTCTTAAATGAGGGGTTGGGACGAGATGGGTGTAACTCGGGTCGAACCGTCTCACCCCACACCTCTCGGGTTCGGAAACCGTACAGGTTCCCAATTCCCGGAAGTTCCTTTACCTCATCTTGATGTCTGGTGCTTGAATTGGGTTGTTCTCTCTCCGGTGGGCTCGGTGGTTTCACCCTGTAGGTGTGGTCACCATCGAGCAGAGACGACGTGGGGACAGCATTGAAATCCCGTCCACCGCCATAGCTGATGAGTTTACGAGCTTCCGACTCGATCCGATTGGACAGGGAGGCGGCACACGCCCTCAGAGCCTCCACACGGTGCAGCCGGTTCGAACAGCGTGCCTCAGCACGGCTCTGCTCTGGGGGCTGCGCCACGGAAACCAAACACTCCGGCTCCAGAGCGAGGAGGTGAGAGAAGAACTGACCAGCCAGGGGAGCAGATCTGTGCACACACACACACACTTATATAATACCAAAGTACAGGTGACATTACAATACAACACTGTTTTCCCAATCTGATTTGTACTTTTAACCCTTGGCACCGCAGATCCAGCTCTTTTACCTGCAGAGAGGTGGCGCTGCATGTTCGGAGAGTTCACTGGTGGAGGGACTAAGGGGCTCCAGGGTTTTATTTTCTTTATCCGACTCTCCAGAGGGCTGATACACTGCCTGACGACACACAAAGACAAATACTCAAACACTCTGTGTGTGTATACGTTTGTGTGTGTGTATTCGTTTGTGTGTGTGTGTGTGTGTGTGTGTGTGTGTGTGTAAAGCTTACCTGCTGCAGTGTGTGTTCTAGCAGTATCTTGGTGTAAGTCTCTTGTAAACGGCTAGGCTGAGTGGGTGGAGCTTGCTGCTTTGCCACACCTTCCTTTTGTTTGCGGTACAAATCCTGCAGTCTTTGATTGCGTCTCTCTTGCGCCTCCCGCTGGCTGCGCCTCTCCTCGGCCTGCTTTCTCCTCCGTTCCTCCTGCTGCTTGACGATGTAACTCCGCACCAAATCTGCATCGTAGTGCCGTTTGCGAGGAAGAACTTCATCCGTACTCTCTGGGTGGGGCTTCGCGGGGCTCCGCCCTGCCCGCCTTTTATTGACGTTACCTGAATCCTTGGCTTTGGCTCCTCCCTCCAGCTGCAGGTCATTCAAAATACCACGAATATCTGCTGACAGCAGGTCTATACTGGAGTTCATCTGGTTGCCCTCTGCTGGTCTGGAGGGGAGTGTCGGTGCAGTTTCTTTCCTTCGCTCACCCGCTCTTGTTCTGGAGGACTGATGAACCATCGCAGTTCCCTCTCTGGCTCCCCGTCTGGAGGACTGGCTCACTGCGGTCTTGTCAGCGGTGGAGGTTCTCATGCGACGACTCGGATCCAGCCGAGGAACAGAACTGGAACGAACTGAGAAGGAAGAAACCATTAGAACATCAGGAACCTACACATTTTACAAACAAAAGACTACAATTATTAGCTAAACGTTTAAAGAAATTCTAAAAGTCCTACGACGTCACATTACTCACCCTGCCGCCCCTGTCTCTCCTCTGACTGAGCAGAAGGTTCCCGTGGTAACGGCCCCAACATCCTCTTTACCAACTTCTGCCCCTCTCGCCATGACGCCGTGCTGATTACTATACAGGCAGAGGTGTGTAAACATATACACAGGTCACATCGATATACATGTAACAGACATACAGTAATGAGATTATAGGTTGTTGTATACATAATCAAATATATAATCATGTAAATAAGTTATAATAGTTACTGTATAGCTTATGAGATGCATTATGTATGTGCAGTCAGCTGTAATGCTAAGACCTGTTTTGTGATCCGGTACAGACGCTGATCTGTGAACCTTCCTCACTGGTTTGCTTTTCTTCAGATCTTGTTGCTTCTCTTTCTCCACCGGTTGAGGCTTCACTCGCGCTGAGAGCAAAAACATCAAATAAAAATATAACCAGCCAAAAAAAATGCAGTGATTTAAGTTTGCAATGATGCATATGGACACGAAGTGTTATTTAAATTTGAGATGTGTGTTCGTGTGTACCAGTGAGCTGGTGTGACTGGTCTCCATAAAGCTCTTGGTTGAAGCGGAACTCCTGCTCGTTCACCACCTTGTGGTGCTTCACGTCACTGCTGTTAAAACCTGGTCCCGCAGAAACAAACACACTGAGCTGCATTCTCACAATTTGCATAAAAACTTTAAAAATGCAGTCCAACAACAAAGTAAAACCAAAACAAATCCAGATTTACGCAGGCCTTCACAAAAAGGTTTTATTCTGGTAGCAAACAGTGGCACAAAGTAAGTTCTTGGACTGAAATGTCCCTTTTGTATGAAGTTTGCATGATTTTTTTCTTGCCTTTTAACTGATTAGCATTGAACCTCCAGCGGTTTAAAAAACAAAAAGTAGGTTTTGGTGCCATCTAGTGGTCAAACTGCACATGGCATTTCATATTACATGCCATTTGTTTCTTAAATCTTACACACCACTTAAAAGTGAACAAATACAGAGAACTCTCTCTTTAAATGCTGTAATGTATAAATGAAATGGCGTACGTTCTCTCAGTTTGTGTTTGGTGGGAATTTTTTATGATCAGTTTCATTTAAAGACCTCTGCGCTGACCTTTGTAGATGGGTGCAGGAGGTGCAGGTGCCACTTTGCGTATCGTGGCGTGGTGTTGGTGGGTAGCCCCGATGCCCACAGACTGCTCCAGTCGTGCCACCACTCTGTCCTTGCCCCCTTCTTTCTGAGTCACTTCCTCCAGCTGCTCCCTCTGCTTCCTGATCCTCTCCTTCAGCTTTTCCAGCTTCTCGTCCGTCTGACGGTGGCGCAGCTTCTCCAGTCGAGCTGAGCCAGGGCTGCTGTCCGACCCAAAGGTCACCTCGAGCTTTTGCAAAGTTGGTGGATCGTTCAGGACTCGCACAGTTGTAGCATCCAGCGCGGAGGACCGAGTGCTGTCCCCATCCTCCGCGAGGACGAGCCGCAGGTCTCGAGCAGACATCAGGGACGAATCGGAATGATGAGGCAGAGGTCTGTGAGATGCACACATTCCAGTTAAAGCTCAAACATTAAAACTAAGCGCACACAGAAGCGAGAGATTCCCACCTGTCGGATGCGTGCGCGTTGTCCAGTGTGCTGGTGCGGAGCGGGCTGCGTGAGCTCTTGTCTGGACTTCCTCGGCTCTGTGAGTGGGGCTTAACTGTGATGTCATCGTCCTTTGTGCTCCGCCTTCCTGCAAAACCCAGAAAATATACTTTAACCCGAATTAGAGGCTAAACAACCCCAGAACAAAGTGTTGTGCACCAGTTGTAGAGCATACACTCATTAACTGGTCCTGGTCATTTAAGCAGGTAAAAAAAAAAACAGTTTAAAATGAAACACACTGTACATTCAGTTTCAGTAAATAAGGAAGGACTTCTTATTTCAGAACTATCCAGCTGAGTCAGTTTACTGAGGAAAACACAGATTTAGTTATTTATAGCTGGTGGGTTCTGAGGTCAGTGAGAGAACCACACTCCAGATACAGAGGAGGTCACAAAAGCAACTCTGAATGCAACAAATAACAAAATAACAAAAAAGAACACACAGTCTGATAAATGGTTGCTTTAGAACGATGGTGTGCGTGTGTGTGTGTGTGCGCTTACCTCTGTGTTTGTTTTTCTCAGTGTTCAGCGAGGTGACGATGACCCCTGAACTGACCGCTGCCTCCAAACGATTCTCAATGTGACGCAGCTACCACAAACACACACATCATAATGAATGCTATTTACTTTATAACATACACCCATCTTTTACATCATTCAAAGGGGTTATAGCATATACCAGAGCTTCTCAACAGGTCTCAGGTCAGGACCCACGTTCTCCTGGTCACTAAATCCCAGGCCATATAGGCCGTACACCCTGCTCAGTTATGAAACTCCTAATAAAAGTGTATTTGGGGTCCTAACATACAGCTATGGGTTAGTGATGTCAGAGTACTGTCCCTGTATGTGAGACCCATCTGATTTATATAAAACACACGTGACAGAACTAGTCTGCTCACATGAATCTTTTGAGACAGAGAATGATGTATGCATGTGTGTATGTATGTATATATATATATATATAGCAAGAAAATAGCAGCAACCCTTAAACAACACAATGTAAGTCCAGGTCCAGCACACTTGTGTGAAATCCACCTGTCCAGTTAGTGTTCAACACTGATTGTGAATCAGTTTCACTTGCTGTTGTGCAAATGGTACAGACAACAGGTAGAAATGAGAGGCACTTAGCAAGACCCCCCTATAAAGGA
>JAOUQT010062720.1:0-10486 GCA_025769995.1 Xyliphius kryptos
TTTACATTTTGTTCATTTTGATGTTATTTTGTTCTCAACGCATTCCACTATCTACTACATAAAGATTTTCAACTGAATTATTTTATTCATTGAGATCTAGGATGTGTTATTTTTGTGTTCGCTTTATTTTTTTGAGCAGTGTATATGAAAAACTTCTAATATAAAAATAAAACCACACTACAATAAAAATGTTTCACACAAGAAGCAACAGATTAATGCTGACGGTCATCCATTTAATCTTCCTCTTAATCCTAAACTACTAGGGTCATGTGGGTATCCCATGACCATCTAGGGGAGAACGCTTCAGGTGTTGGGCAGATACCATACATGGGTTTAAATCCCGGTCTGGGTGAAGTTTCCATGGTCTTCCTGTCTCCGGGTAGGTTTTTTATGGGTTTTCCAGTTTCCTCCCACAACCCAAAACCATTTATTTAAGATGAATCGGCAGCCTTAAATCTAAATTCCATAACATTTTCCACTGGATGGGCATGGGGATTCCACCTCACCCCCGCAACCCTAGTTCTTTGCATTTTATTTAGTGGAAGATGATGAGATGATATAAATATGAGTCTCGCTTGGTTTGTATACTGCTAAGCTTTGTTATATTTTCCATAGTTGACACTGATGCCAGAGCAGAAGATGCTTCCACTGGTGGAGGCATCCAACACCAAGGAGATTACATTCGGTGTGACGTTTCAACATCCTGAAATTGTCGCTAATGCTGATGTGATCCGACAAGAACTCGCCGAGCCCTACTACTGGAAACTTCCCAAACAGTTCAGAGGGTCCATGGTAAGAGAAATTTATTTTAAGAAGAATACAATAAACAGTTTGAATTCTGTTCTCATCATCTGCCGTACTAAATAACTCAACTATGCTTTGCTAAATTGACTGAACATTTGAATGAATTCATAAATATACACTTTGTGGTTCAACAATTACAGATTGTAGTCCATACATTGATCTCCTTGATCCTGTTCTTCAATGATCAGGACCTCACAGAGTGGTGGGTCTTTCCAAGTATCCTCCACAAACACCAAAACCTGGTTGGATGCCCTTTCCGTCATAGTGTCTGGTAGTTATGGAAGCCCAAATTTCCTTGATGCTTGCTGTCGGCATTTCTTGTTGTTGGGTCTGGTGCCCCTTATTTTCCTCTTGAGAATACCCCATAGATTCTCAATTGGGTTTAGGTCCGGCGAGTTGGCTGGCCAGTCAAGCAATGTGATGGCATGGGCATCAAACCAAGTTTTGGTGCTTCTGGTGGTATGGGCATTTGCCAGGTCATGCTGGAAGATGAAATCTACTTCTCCATACCGATCCTCAGCAGAAGGAATTGTGAAAGTTCTCTAAAATATTCTGGTAGACTGTTGCGGTTACCTTGGATATAAGAAAGCAGAGTTTACCAACACCTGCACTGGACATTACACCCCAATCATGACTCTGGAGATTTCACATGGACCTCAAGCAGTTTGGATTCTGTTCTTCACCTTTACAGTTCTGTAGATGATCAGTGTGTAACACTCCGTTTAAAACTGCAAAATTTGGGCCGATTTCTCCACAGTATTCAGATTTTTTGAATTCCTGTTTTTGTGGGTTTTATGAGCTGGAAGCTCAAACTGTGTAAAAATATACAAATAAAAACTTGAAGTCTTTTATATTTTGGGCGCTGAATCTAAAATCTAATAAAGTTTAACTTTTTGAATGGAATTATGGAAATTGATAAACTTTTCCATGCTATTCCAATTTTTGGAAAGGGTCTGTATTTTAAAGAAACTTACATAATAACTTTATAAAGCTGAATCATTTTTGAATTAAATGACACCACTGATGATTTTATGGATAACTTAAATGTTATTGTGTTAGATCACGGCGTATGGAGGAAAACTGAAGTATGCAGTTTATTATGAAGCTCGTGATGAAACAGGACACACCTCCTACGAGCCCCAAGTCATCGTAAGGGGTGGCGCCAACAGAGACAAAGTCATGATCCGCCTCGTAGCGGAGCCGCAGATCGGTCAGCTGACCCGTCATGAGATCGACATGACCGAGGTAAGCCAATCAAAACTCACTGCGTTACTGAAATAATCTGAGGTGAGCGAATAATAGTCCAAATGAGGAAGCCTCACCTGTCTCACTTTCTCTCTTACAGTGGTATGAAAAAGTTTGCCCCCCTTCCTCATTTCCTGTTTTTTTTCCTCTTGCATGTTTGTCACACTGTGTTTCGGAACATCAAACCAATATAAATAGTAGTCAAAGACAACACGACAACACAGAATGCTATTTGTAAATGAAGGTGTTTATTATTAAGGGCGAAAAAGATCCAAACCTACATGGCCCTGTGTGAAAAAATGATTGCCCCCTGAACCCAATAATTGGTTGGACCACCCTTAGCAGCAACAACTTCAGCCAAGCATTTACGATAAATTGCAAGAAGTCTTTTACAGAGTTCTGGAGGAATTTCGGCCCACTCAACTTTGCAGAATTGTTCTTGTTCAGTTACAGTAGAGGGGTTTTTGAGCATAAACGTCCTTTTTAAGATCAAACCACAGCAACTCAATAGGATTCAGGTCAGGACTTTAACTAGACCAGATTATTAACAATTTTGTTTTTAATAAATGCATTTATGAATCAAACCTAGTTTTTTTTGTTATAGTGGGTTTGTAACTGTTCATAAAAAGAAAAAGGCACTCAAGGTTGTGTATTATTGTTAATAAATCACGGAATAAAGGTTTAAACTGTACTTCGTGTCGTGTCTAACACCTCTTTTCCTTGATTTATTCACAATAATGCACACCCTCTATATACCTTATTGCTTTAGTATATTACGCATTGATACGAATGTAAAGTAAGAGGTGTGCATTATTGGCAGCATGTCATGGCTGTTAAAACGGCTCAGCCAATCAGATTTAAGGACTTAAACTACCCATTTTATTAACTGGTTCTTACTCTTTGTTCTTGCAATATGAGATAAATAAAAAAAAGTACTATTGAAGGTTCATGTTGCCGTTGTTGTGAACTGATACACAGCACGAGTGGAAACACGAGGACAACCGGCCAATGAGCAGAGAGGATTTCATGGACGTTCTCTTCTATATAGATGACATCCTCATCAGAGCCTCCCACGGCAATGTCATGCGACAGAGCAGGTGAGTTCACTAAACAATCACTATTATTTAATGTTTTTATAACAATTTTAATGTATTTTTATATAGATTTATTTGTATACTTTTATTTTACTTCTCTGCCTGACTTTGGTTTACTTTACATTTAGGTAGCTCTTTGACTGCATCTGAAATGGCATACTTATAGGGGTTGGACAATGAAACTAAAACATCTGGTTTTAGAGCACAATCATTTATTAGTATGGTGTAGGTTCTCCTTTTGCGGCCAATACAGCGTCCGTTCCTATTGGGAATGATATATACAAGTCCTGCACAGTGGTCAGAGGGATTTTAAGCCTTTTTTCTTGCAGGTTAGTGATCAGGTCACTACATGATGCTGGTGGAGGGCAACGTTTCCTGACTCGCTCCTTCAAAACCCCCCAAAGTGACTGAATAAAATTTAGATCTGGTGAGTGTGCAGGTCATAGGAGATGTTCAATGTCACTTTCATGTTCATCAAAGCAATCTTTTGAACTCTGCACCCATGATGTTGTGTGCATTGCAATATTTGGAGCAAAACTTTGAACCTTCACACACTGCTCTTACTGCTGCAATGGGCAGTTAATGAAGATTGGCCACCAGGCTGCTCCAATTTACCCATGAAACCTCCCACACTAAAATGACAGGTGTTTTAGTTTCATTGTCCAACCCCTGTGTGTACTGGATAATATGCACTGGATTGAATTCAGTACACACTATTAAATACAACTTCATTTGTATAGAGAATTTATATAAATAGTATACACTACTGTGTGTTCTCCATTCACAGTAAAATAGAGAACCTCATGGTCCAGATAGCTGCGCCGTTGAAATAGCAATACACCAAAATCAGAAGGCACTTGGTTCTTAAACTTCCAGTTTACAATACAATGCAATATACAGCCAACCACTTCAAATCAAACTATATATATGTTTGATATCAGGCCCAAAGTGGTTTTGTAATTCAGCACGTCTGTCTCTCAGCGCTGGGGATCTGGGTTGTATCACTGCACTTTGATAAAATGTATAACCAAAATATTTGCATTGGATTTGCAAATGATGGTCACATGATGGCTGCATTTATTAGTGTATAAAAATAAAACTAATTAAGTGAACTAAAGGTCATTTTGGTTTCAGTAGATAAGTCTGGAACATCTAGTGGTTTTGAGGTCCTCCAGTTTTATTGATGTGGCTCTGAGATGTCGCTTTTTTTTCTTGGTCTGCTCTGGCTGGTACTTTCACTTTGTCGCATTTCTGTAGCTACGCATGAGAACAGAATTAAAAAAAGAGAAAATGTGTAAAAAATCAGATCAGAAGATGTCAATCCCAGAAGGCTCTGCTGTGTTTTTCCCTTCTGAGCTTAATTTACTCACTCACTGGTGAGGCCTCCATATGTGTGGAGACACACAAGCACACGCACACACATAAGGCCTGTACAGACCTGATTATTTGAATGTGACTTTGCTGGTGGGATTGCTTTAAACACCTTCGGATCTCACTCTTCTGTATTAACAACAAATAAATATGACGTGGCAGCGCAGTTGCTTAGTGGTTAGCACGTTCGCCTCATCGTGCTGGGGATCCAGGTTTGAATCCTGATCTGGTGCTTTTCCCTTGTCCACATTAAAAACACCTGAATTGGCAGAATTCCTTCATGACAAACCTTGACAACAAATTGGGCCCCATTTAAGTGATCTTTAGCTTGATTTAGGGTGTGCAAACGTCTTTATTATCGTAATGACTGGAAAAGCATGCTGTGGTCCATTTATGTGCAAATGGCATGAACTAATTCTCTTCATTATTCATGTGTGTGCTTTGTGCATCACATGCAATAAACCAATCCGTGAGTTCTTTGCTGTTCCCTTTAAGAGACAGATGCAGTCTGACTTTGGCGGATTGCTATTTCACTGTGGCCACCTTAGTGACTTTGCAATCTTTTTTTAAAAAGCGACTAGCGACAAATGTAGCGATTTTATCTGGTGTTATCGGAGACTTTTGGAGACCCGCATGTTCTTCAGTTTCTGGTCTCAGCGAGCAGCTGGTTCTGCAGTGAACCCAGTTCAACAAAACTGTTAGGCGCTTAGTCTTACAGTTAGAGCAGACTCACATCGCTCCACGTCTACACTGCAACTGAACTGCGCATGCCCAAAGCCGCCACTGACCCCGGCCCCTAATTACAGAACAGGATATAAATATAAATCCATTTATCTTATGCACCGTCAGTCAGTACCTCGTCCACGGTGTGTGTCTTTATGTAAAAAGCTAAACATTTAGCTAAATAACAAAAAGAATTGTGTGGAATTTTCATAAAAATAAATAATTTGTTGGGCGGCATGGTGGCTTAGTGGTTATCACATTCGCCTGTCAGCGCTTGGGATTTTCGGTTCCAATCCGAATCTGGGTGGAGTTTCCATGTTCCCCCACTGTCTGCGTTGGTTTCCTCCGGGTTCTCCATGGGTCTAAAGAAAGTATTAAATCATTAACTTATTTTAAGGAATGACAAATGCAAATACAATTAACACAGAAGTTCATTTATTTATTTATTTATTATAACTTTTGTAGTTTTAACATATTTAGGGTGCTCTTCTATTTCCTTTTTTTCTGTCCCACAAGGTATATTTTAACGGCAGCGCTAAATGAACTCCATGAGATTTTTTATTTTACTGTAAATGGAGGACACACTGTATAGTGTAGACCAGGCATGAACAAAGTCAAGCCTGCGAGCCAATCACAGCTCGCGGTCAGATTACAAACGGCCCACAACTTCAGTCCCATAACTTCGGCCCATAACGTTATTTATGGCTCACTAGCGCTGTCAGAATAAATTATTCTTTATTATTCTTTAATTATTCTAAACTTTTTAAATGTAATACCACCCTTTAAACCATTCTGATACTATCTGTCTGCCTCTGTACCTCTGGGGAAATCGAGGACATATCGTCAGATATTCAGAGGCAGCTAGAGGACAGAGGGGAGGCTTTAGTTATTTCTCATTAGCCTGCGATGAAAGCACCAATGCATCTGATACAATTGGCGATTATTTTAAGAGGTGTTGACAACATGAACAGGACCTTTTTTTGACCTTATGTGAAAATGTCTTATGTTTAAGGTATTTTATAGTTTGTTCAATATTATTTGACGTTCCAGATATGAAAGAATGTCTTCAGCGTTGTTCACGCCTGAGTACCTTATATTCAGTTACACTGCTATTTGAAAATAAAAATAATTGTGATAATGAAAATTGTTTTATAACAATGTGTATAACTATTGGCCCCTGGGCATCTTTGCTTTATCAAATTTGGCCCCTTTTTGCGTTAAGTTTTGACACCCTTGGTTGTAGGTTATGTATGTGCATTCTCTGTCAAAAGCAACGATATTCAATAGTATTCAGACACACGTCTGTTGACAATTCACTGCTAAGAAGGCAATAAACCTCTGACTGGACGTTTTTTGAGGTTGTTTTCAGTCAGTGGTTTAACATGCTAGCGATACGCAAAAAATGTACCTGAACACGCTTCATTTTGAGACCGACCCGACGTTTGGTGTAGATCTATTCACAAGCACTGTTGCTACTGAAGAGTTTGTTGGCGGGGTGTAAAATAGCAATTAGCATCACGACATGCCTTGTGCAGGTTGTAAGGTGCTATGTTTCTAAAGGTTGCTTTGTGCTTCTGTCTACTGTATAACGTACGTTTTTAATGGCTAATAATACTTTAGCATTAATAAGCATGCTGTTGCCTCCCACAGGATTTCAGAGATCTCTCTGGAGGTGGCAGAAGAAGGAAGACCCTCAGTGGAGAGTGAAAGAGCTTATCAGATAGAGAAGTGTGAATGTCCAACAGGTTACTCTGGTCTGTCTTGTGAGGTACTGTGTGTGTGTGTGTGTGTGTGTGTGTTTAAGGTTGAAGAGAGCTTTAAAAGAACAGATGGTTTTTCCTTGTATTTATTAACTTATTTCAAATAGGCATTTGATTTTAGCAACACTCTCAGTAACAGATGGAGACGGAAACAAACTGTTCATTCATTTCCTTTTTTTTGGAGGGGTGGTGGGTGTTGTAGCTGTTAAACTGTAGCAGAAAAGCTTCTGGAAATCTGGTAATTGATTTAAAACTTTACAGATTAATTATATTCAAATCCTCTTAGGATTTCACAATTAAAAGCATTTGGTGTTGGTTGTTTAGTTCATTAAAATGAAATGCATGATCTAGGTGGAGTTCAGTAGGAAGGGGTAGCTCACTGGTTAGGGTGTTGGACCATCAACCAGAAGGTTGGGGGTTCAAACCCCAGGTTCACTGAAGTTACCAATGTGAGTCCTTGAGCAAGACCCTTAACCCTCATTGCTCCAGGGTGCTGTTTCAACCCTGTGTTCGGACCCCAACCAAGTTGGGATACCTGTAAGTCGGTTTGGATAAAAGCGTCTGCTAAATAACTAAATGTAAATGTATTGGAAATGTGTTCATGGTGAATTGGCTGCTCTGAATTGCCCCTATATTGGTTCTGTGTATGTAAGTGAGTGAGTGCCCAGCGATGTATTGGTGCCCTGTCCTGGGTGTATCTCGCCAAAGGGGTTCTCAACTAGATGGCAGATGATATGAATTCTGCTTTGATGGGTGGCATGGTGGTGTTTAGCACATTGACCTCTCACTGCTGGGGATCGAGGTTTGAAACTCTAACTGGGTAAAGTTTGCTCTCGCCGTGTCTCTCTGGGTTTTCTCTGGTTTTTTAGATTTCCTCTTCCAGTCCAAATTTAAATTGCTCTAAATCAGTATGTGTCTAAGTACATTGGCGTCCTGTCCTGGGTGTATCTGCACGGCACCCAAAACATTCCCTGCTGTTTAGGCCAGGGGGTGTTGTTTTGGCCCTATGGGTGAAAATTCTTAGAGGATAAAGGAGACCTATAAAGAAACAGATGGACAGATAACCGATATAGTAAGCAGACTTGATAACATGGACAGTGCTTTTGGAAATCGGTGTCCAGTTGTAAGTGTATTTGTAACCGTGTGTGTGTTTGTGTGTGTGAGACAGGAGTGTGCAGCTGGTTTCTACAGGTTGTCTCCACGTCTTGGTGGTTCGGTCTTCAGATCCGGTATGGGTAGCTGTGTGCGGTGTGAGTGTAATGGCCACAGCAGCTCATGTGACCCAGACACCGGCGTCTGTCAGGTGAGCTGTGCTTTCATTGGTTTTTAAAATTATTTTCAGCATAAAGTGATTTCAGCTCTTTAACACTCCAACTTGCTCTTCTTGCAGCCTGACTAACACCCACAAATGCCAACCATGATAAGGTTAATCATGCAACAGTAACGCTAAACCCACAGTCTATCCAAAGGTTTTCATGTAACATTGCTAATATAGCTTAGCATAATCTAAAATCAAATGTGATTCCATAAAAAGATATTTTAGCAATCATATGGGATTAGTGGTTAGCACGTTCTCCTTTCAGTGTTCCAAGTCTTAATCTGGGTGGACTTTCCATGTTCTCCGCATGGGTTTTTTCCGGGTTCTCCAGAAACATGGATTTAGTTTGCCCCTATCTAAATTGCTTATTTATAAAGTGTGTTGTTGCACCTGTATCGGTTGCCTGAGCGCTGCGCCTAAACACACAGACTTGATGCGTACTAATGCGCTGAATGGAACTAGGAAGTGGTTTATTTTTTTTTTTTAAACGGGACTTGGATAACGGTATAACTAAAATGACGCGTTAGGGAAGGAACAGAACCAAATACAAGAACTTAATCATATGTAAACCAGTTAATGAATAAAAACAAGGCCGGCTAATAAACAGAAATGAGTTATTTAACTAAACAACAAATGAAACACATAAGGTTTCAATGAAGGTAAGGAGTGAAACGCACTTCTTACATGTGTGTCTATGGCATCAAAAGGGGTCCAAAAGTTTTGAGCACTTACAAACAGAATCCGCAAGCAAAAAATGTCAATTTTCTCCGTTGCTCATTTTTTCGCTTGCGCTTCTCGTTTTTTCGCTTGCGGTTCTCACTTTTTCCGCTTGTGCTGCTCATAAATCCATTATCCTCTCGCATTTAAAAATTTCTCATGCTCGATTTTTGTATTTAGGACCCATTTTAACGGGTAGGCGGGATCTAGACAGTAATTGGCTGCTTCAGATAGGTCCAGCCATGCTACACTATGACTAATTGTGGATTAACACATTTTAAAAAGTGTGACTGGAAAAAAATAATGAAAATTAAAAAAGCTGATAGAAGTAAACAAACTCTCAACTCATTTTTCAAAAACAAAACACGTTTTGCGCAGATTCGCAGACGTCGCCGAATGCGTAGCATCGCCGGGTGGGCAGCCAACTACTGTCTAGATCCGACCCCCCTGTTAAAACAGGTCCTAAGAAACTTTTAATTTTTAGACGCTAGGGGGCGATAGAGAAAAACACAAGCAAAAAAATGAGAAACGCAAGTGAAAAAATGAGACGCGCATGCAAAAAAAATTATAAGAGCAAGTGAAAATGTGCAACGAAGAAAATGGACGTTTTGCTTACGAACTCTGTTTTGAAGTTCTCAAAGCTTTTGGACCCCTTCTTACACCATATGTGTCTGTGTGAGTGAGTGTGTGCCCAGTGATGGATTGGTGTATCTGCCACGCACCAGAAATGTTCTTTCCCGGATGGGCATGGGACACCCTGTTCTTTACTCTTAGAAAAATATCTTTAAATTAATGAGATGAGTCTGAAAGGTCCACAGATCTGAGCGTGCTAAGCATTTAAAGAGTTAATGCATTAAGACAGAAGCCTATAACAATATAATTTACTTTTATTAGCTGTTTTGATAATTAAATGTGTGTGTGTAAACAAAATGATAATTACATCTGAGTGAAACTGAATAGCAGCAACCAACTTAAACAATTACAGTGTACTAACATTTAGCTTTATTGTGTGTGTGTGTGTGTGCAGAACTGTCAGCACAACACAGAAGGAGAGAAGTGCGAGAGGTGTTCCGCTGGATTTTACGGAGTGGTTCGAGGTTCTCTAGACGACTGCAGACGATGTGCCTGTCCTCTCACTAACCCTGAGAACAAGTGTGTAATAATACATACACACACTGTGAGCTAAAAAACTTAATTACAAAATGTCACTGTGTGTGAAGTTGCTGAGTTTCACTCTTTTCTAAGTTAAATTACTTTAGTCTGCACCTGTTATTTACACATATTCTGTACACATATACATTTAAACATATACTGTGTTTACAGTATATACTCTTTACATTCACCCCACAGTTTGAGGGAGTGGTAGCTCAGTGATTGGGGTGTTGGACTATCAATCAGAAGGTTGGGGGTTTAAATCCCAGGTCCACTGAAGTTACCAATGTGGGTCCTTGAGC